>JAOTAV010057007.1:0-41053 GCA_026546445.1 Cyclargus thomasi
TTTTAACATTTCTAAAACAAAACGTATGATTGATATTTTTTATACATTACGGTTTATATTTTTTCTCATTTGAAATGGATACAAGTAGAACCATACTTTTTGACGCAGCCAGTCCCCAAAACATGAAATTGCAGAAGCGATGTATTAGGTAATATTGGTGTCGGTAAACGAATATTGAATCTGGAACCGAGATCATCGCTGTCTTCTATTGCTAAATGAACGTAAGGTATTAAGGACTTTGCTTTGATATTGCAAGATACTGTCTCATCTTTAGGATCTAAGTTATCTGAAACAAAAATTATGCAAGTTTCATAGCTAATTTTGATAAAAGCAAATATAATATAGCAAAATAGTATATTTCTGTTTTGAGTCGGGATAGAACACTAAAACTGAGAGACTAACAAAGTTAATTTCAGATAGAAAATTTTCATTTGAAAAGTTTTATTACTCTTAAGTATATAATATACTAGCTGTTCCCGCAACTACGTCCGCGTGAACCTATATAAATTATCACGTTATCACAACATTTTTGGATTACTGCTCGGTCCCCCTATTGATCGTAGCGTGATGCCTATAGCCTTCTTTGATAAATGGACTAACACAAAAAGATTTTTTTTAATTCCAATCAGTCATTCCTGATATTAGGTCGTTCAAACAAACTCTTTAGCTTTATACGATTAGTATAGATGTAGGCACTCACCTATTGCGCCTTTTAATCTTACGTCATACACGAAAGCTTCCGTAGGAGAAAATGTTATGACAAAAGAGCACTTTTCCTTAGGTTTTACGTAGTATATCGCGGGGTTAATGCTAAAAGGCAAATCAACGTCCATCCACGTATCAATACTGGTAGAGTCCGCACGTTCGCTAAACAGCGTTCCTGTACTTGAATGGTCTGAAAAAATAATACTTGATCTAACCTACCTTTACGCCTACACTTACAAATAAGGTTTGGAGATTTAAAAAAATAACCGTTACCAAAATGTTGTCAAAACCTTTGATCATATTTTATAAAGATTAACAGTTGCCGTCTAAAAAGTGGCAATGGCAAATCGTCTAAAAACGGCACATAAATTGACAATATACCTAGTCGCTCCGAGACCGCGAGATTTAACTTTTGTACGATTGTGAGCTTCAGCTCAATAAGCTAAGTTTTATTTTTCTTTGAGTTTTTGATTTAAGTTTTGTGTCAGATAGTCTTGGTGCCATTATTTTATTCAATTTTGAAGGGATCTGTACATCTTAGTAATGTCTGATCGAAGGTTAAAACTCTTATAACGAAAGTAAATCAGCTTAGGGGAGTGTACCTAAATCAAAATAATTCAATTATTTTCTTCTTACCCGAGCTGTTTTTATTATGTCCCAGGAGATTATTTAAAATATATTCTAAGATATCAGCAACTAATTCGTGCGCGTCCTGTGATATATAAAAAGAGTAATATTTTAATATTAGTTACACAATATATTAAGTAAGTATTATACACAATATATTAAGTAAGTATTATAACAAAATATATTAAGTAAGTAATATATTTTGTTATTGGACTCGTAATTCTACAATAAAAATTACTAATTGGTGATATAACCACAGAATAAGATGTTTATATTGCTCATGTATGGTGTTTATTATACATATTCGTTTTATACTCGTAACAATGCTTAAAAAATCTTACGTGAGTTACGTCGTACGTGTTGACGAGCGAAGGTTTAACTGGAAATCTGTCTTCAACGCTAAAAGTCCATTCGATCTTAAAAGGCACTTTTCCATTATTTTCTAAGTTGAATTCATATTTATTCGCCTAAAATACGCAAAATATGTAGAAAAATCTAGATAATAATATAAAGCAATGATAATATCATTGTAATCCACCTCGGTAATCCATAAGAAAATATTTACTTGATAAATAAACGTGTCTGAGATTTTAATTTCGTCTGGCAAGTCACATGAGTACTTGGAGTACGCCGACGTTGCGGAACAAACAACTACTATACTAGTTGCATCTAATAGAAGTTTCGAGATCGAATTGTCCGTATTATTTTCTGTTGCTTCTATAACTTGTACTTTTCGTTCGTTTATATCAACGTCCCTTTGACACACCAAAAAATTTAATTAGTGCACTAACGTGTACTCAGATAACAACGATCACAGAAAAAAAAGATAATATTATTACTATGGCCATGATGACCAAAGAATCTTGCTGCGCGGCGCATCACACTGCGCTACGCATTGCTACATATTACTGCTACTTATAGCTATGACTTATGACCCTCCCACTAATTATAAAAATATCTGCAATCGCCTTTGTCATTAATTTATCGACTACTTAATAAATTCAAAATTATCATAAATCCGAATTACATTAAAACGATAATAATTGTACTCACTGATTATAATCGAAAACTGTTATGGTCTGTCTGCTATCCCAAGAAGTATCTTTCTTTGTTCCACTAACTAGCGATTCATCGCTGATTGTTTCAAGATGTAAATATAATAACTCCTATATTAATAAAAATAAATAGTTATTCTCGTAAGTATATATTACAGTTATAGTAAAAACTAAACAGAAGAGAAGCTGATGTAAAATAAGAATACCTTTTTGATGGTAACAACATGGTTTGTATAAAACCATAGCTCCAAATCTTTCTCCTCCCCCGGGGCTATAAAACCGGCCGACGGCTTCACTACAATACCCTCGACTTCGCCCCATTGGAATTTGTACACTTTTTTAGAATTGTTGACCATACTGATGGACCTTTTCTTGATGCTGAATAGTTCACAATCTCCTACATGATATTAGAAAAAATGATTTGTGTGATTGTTATAAAAAAAATTCTATCACCAATAATAAAAGTGGTATGATGATCGAGTAGTTAATTACCTCACGTCTAGTCGAAAGAACTTCAAATACTTACCAAAATCTAAAATATATTTGAGAACAGAACGTCCAGTGCTGTAGGTCGACATGGTCTCGTCGTAGAAAGTGCTCCGTGATTGTAGCTTGCCTTTTTTAATGCTACCAACTTTAGACTTCGACTTTTTCAGAGACGGAGCACTCCGAATTTTTCTCTTGTTATCACTTATGGTTGTCGATGAAGCAATTGTGCTGATAGTAAGTAATATTTTATAATTAACGAGTATGAATAAAATTTTTAAACAAATACTTTATGACTTATTACTAAATTACAATATCGGAACAATAATTGTTACCCATCGACATAAGTTCTATAGGTATCTAGGTCAGTGTCCATTGGCAACATTTCTAGATATTTAAGAGTGATGTCCTCCAAAAACCCTTCAGCTTTACATAAAATCTAAAAGTAACATTGATTATATTATACAGAACTATTCAGTATTTTATTTGTATATATTAATATTATAGTTAGTACCGTGAAACTCTCGAAGGGATTGTTGTATATTTTCAGTTCGATATCACAGCTTATTCTTCCTTGTTCGCTAGGTTTAAAGTGTACGAACAGTGATCGCAAATCATTCGGTTTTAGAATAATCTCGATACACTTGTTAACACCTATTCAAATTGTTTTATTGCCGTATCAATAGTATTAATAATGCTAACATAGTATTGGGAGTTAATAATTCAAAATATTTACAGCTTCGTACCTAGTTGTTGCAAGTTTAACACGGAAGCTACCCAAAACTGTTGCCATTCATCTCTCGGAGCTCGCATCACATCCACAGTGATGACTGCTTTCACGGAACTAACATTTTTGATTTGGATTTCTTGACATGTAACTGATCCTACGCAAGTTAGTGGGAACTCAAGAAGCGCCAGACCGTGCCGTATGATCGGCGGAGTAATTAAAGCTATGCGGGGAATTGTTCCTTCACCCAGTAGAAATATTTTATAACATTTTGTTTCGGTCTCGGTTAGCTTGAGATTGATTTCGAGCATGGCACGATATTCCTGCAATTAATTTTTTTTTATCGTAATCAAATTGAGTTAATTGATAGGATATGTTCGAAAATCATAATCTAGAAACAAGCTTACTGTCATCGCTTTTGGCCTGAAATGTATACACAAAGGTTTCTGAAACAGTGATTCGATTTGCGTGTCATATTTATCCAGCCAAAATACATCTTTGTTACAGTTAGAGAGATAGTTGAGTTTTATTTTCAGATGACACGGGACCAAGCCGTTGTTGTAGAGGTAGATGTTTGCTGCGTAACTGGTATTGACAATGACACATAGGAAGTGAAGAGTCGAAGAGTCTTCCGCAAAAACGCAGTGCGCGGTTGGCTGTCAACATTATTTTGTATCAAATATGTTGTTTTAGTATTTTGGAATAAGATTATAGATGTTATGGTTACTAAGATTAATTACCTCATAAAGTGCATAATCGCTTAATTTATTAGTGACAATATGTTCTCTAAACGTCACATCTATATTCCAAAAATCTAGGCTAGGTATTGAACCTCTCCCTATCAGTCTAAATGGTACGCCTTCAACTTCTTCTGGTGACGAATCGCTGATCACAAACTTTAAAGTTTCTTCGCATATATCATCAGTGGTTGCCGTAAACTGAATAGTTATGGTTTTACTAGATTTTGGCTGCACTAAATTGTCACTGGTTAAAATCGTAAAATTTCCACATTTCATGGTCATTTGTTTTAATCTAAAAAAAGGAAGGCATTACACATTGAGGTAAATATATAGAGAAGACACCGCAAGGCAATGGTGTGTCCCCCTCCACTGCGGCATAAAACTTGTGTCACTTCTGCGGTGTGAATCTAATAGCAATCACCGCTATTTTAAAAAATGGAAATTCAGCGAGTGTGAAAATGTTACTACTCACTTGCTTCTTGCATCTTTGCTCCTTATTGAAAGTGTATCGAAATCAATTCTATATTGCGGTGGCAGCAATATTTCATATGTGAAGGAGGATTTGCCAGTATTAGTGATAACAACTTCTTTAGTAACCTCACTACCAACCGGTACAATGTAAAAGTTGAGTTCGCTTGTTGGGAACAAGGTAAATCTGAAATGCATGAAATAATTAGTTTTAAAAAGAAAAATAATTACATAGTAGTAAACAATTCTAATAACATAAAAATACAAGAAGCCTTACGTGTTGTAGGCACATTTAATAGTGGCATTAATCGGGAACGTAGCGACAATAGTCTGGTTGTTACTGTCGTCCAGCAGGGTGCAGCCGTAGACGGCAGTGTTGGTGATGTCAGTGGAGGCTGTGGGAGTGCACTCGAACTCTATCACGACAGGTTTGAGGTTCGGCACCAACACGCCGTGATCGGGTATAGCGTTAAACGATTGTAACAACACCGGATCTGGGAAGCCTTTCTTTTTCCTCAATCTGTGAACAAAAAAATGTTTCAGTTTTTTGGAATTTACTATATTAAGGGTCTGTTTCACCGCTTAGTGTTAAAGTTTCTGTTAGGCTATCTACAACTTTTCTGACAGATTCTCCATACAAAATATGTCAAATTAATAAACTATGTGTAAGCGGTGAAACAGGCACTTACTTTTTTAAATAAAACATAATATTTACAATTTTTGTTGTCGTGACGTGAATTTTTCATTTCACCCAGTAACAGTTTGTTTATATAATATAATATAACAATACACACTTGAAATAGATATTATATTTCCCTCGGTTCAATAAAAACATTCTCCTCTTAACTGTCGATCGAACTTTGACGTCGCCATAATTAAGTAAGTAATCGTTAGGATTCTCAAAGGAATAGTCGATCATGACGTCATAGCACTCAGCAAATAAAAGCACCACCTCCGTTAATATGGGATCACCTCTACACTGTTCGTCGTAAACCTGGAGGCAGCAAAAATCTTAATATTTATTGTAAAACAAGAAATCATAAGCCTTGAATTATTGTGTTTGTGTTCGGATTAGAAGGGTCAGTAATCAGTATGATACGCGGGTTATCACAGGTAAAACATTCTCGTGTTGTTAGTTACCTTACTCCTTTGAAACGGCTTTAGCGTTTTTTACCTAACGTTATATGCACATTCTGCCTATCTAAGTATCAGTAACTAACTTTATTAATACTTCTAAGGGCTACTTTAAAATAATATATACGATTAAACCGTTGTTTTATTGCCGGGTCAGCTAGTTTAGTATAATAATCCAGTAATCACCTATTTTAAATACTAGAGAAAAATTTACTTTCTATCGCTTACTTTTAAGTAAGTATAATATTTTTAACTTACATCGAGAATTAATCGTTGGTTCTCAATAACGCCAACCCTACATGCGTTATAAACAACTTTAACCGCCACACTCTCATCGCTCTGCAAAACCCCTTCCGACTGTTTTATCATGAAGTCTCGGGCTAGTTCTTCTGTGTTTCTTATCTTCCATTTGATGGGCAAAACAGAATTGTTCTTTACGACGAATTTGTTGTCTTCTTTACGATACAATAGGTGTTTTCCATATTCTTAAAAAAGGTTAATTTTGACGATTATTAAAAGACGAATAAAAATCTAATTTTGAACAGCTTTTTAAAAAAAATTTTTTACTCGGTTGAGATTAAAAAATCGGATATACGTGAGTAGAGTTTTCTGCTTACCTAATATTTTTGTGTCTGGCAGGACTTTCATGATAGGAGGTATTCCAGTACAGGAGACCCGGATAGAAATAATCTCAGGATTATCTCGTATACTTAACAGCAACGTACACTTATGATTACCGACATCCTTCGGTGCCGCTTGTATCAAAATTTGACTTTTGGAGCTAGCCTTTAATTGAATAAAGAATTTCATTCAGCAAAACATAAATTGAGTAGAGACACATACTTATTATTTAAACTCAGAACTCAAAATTGACTTCTAGGTAAAAACAAAACAGAAAAAAGAGAAAAATGAGTTTAAAAATTTTCTTATTCTCATTTTTAGAATTTAAAAAATCATTAAAATAAAAAAAGAAAAATTATGAAAATCTGTTCACAGCCTCCGGACTAATCGTTGAATATACACAAAGATTATCTACAGCCACACATATAACCACAACCTTTTTTCAAGTCGGTTAAAAGTAAATCACTTATCGATTAATTTTACCTCTAATTCCACCATTTTATTACTGATCCGAAATGTACTACGGTCTCCCAAAATATCGGCTTCGATTTCAGTACCAATAAGCGAAGTGTTTCTTAGCGTTATCGGATAGTTTTCTTCGAATACCCTAAATTTTAATATAGTAAGAATTTATAAGTCCTTATTTTATGGCTTATTTTCTTTACTGAATTCAATTATTTTGGTATAATTTATTTACCTTTTCTTTCCAACGAAAATGTCTCCTAATTCGAAAATTTTCCTGTCATCCAGAAATGCACCTTTATAAGGGTGGTCCTCTATAGAATGTCTCACAAACTTTTCAAACATCTTTTTTGGTCGCGTATCTAACCTGCAAAAATCAATTATATCGAAACTTCAAACTTCTTTAAACTTAATTTTGTCTTCGTTAAAGTTGAATCACTACTTCCATGCGCTCCTATAGTTTAAATTTTTACTATATTATTAGATTAGATATCCCCCTGATAGTCAACGAATTACAAATTATTAAAAAATGTTATCAGCTTATATTATTGTAACTTGTTTGATTGTCCTAATGAGAGATCTCCAGGCCGTTATGTATGTATGTATTCTATATGCGGTATTTTTTATTTACCTGGGCATGTCGCACACGCCGCTGGCGCATATCTCGAGACGCGAGGGGGGCCAGCCGGCCACCTCGACGTAGTGCCGAGCGCTGTACTGGCCCTCCGCCCGCGGACCGAACGTGTAGGCGCACCTTAACAACTCGCCCGGACGGAGTATGATGCGATTTTGAAGTTCTGTTAAGATTTTGTTGCAATTTAAAGAAACTGTTTTTCTGTTAAACTCGACATTTTTAGATAAAATGTTTTCTTTTACCTGCACTCGATAAAACAATATCCGTCATAAGGGAGGATTTGACCTAAAGTTTAATACAAACATTGCGGTTAATTCAATGATAAATATACTTTAAGATAGGAAAAATTCGTTTAAAATGAATAATTACCTTTTTACCGCATTTGCATTCCCATTGTGTTAGAACTTTTAATACTTGTTCTTGAGTAAAATCGTCGGCGTTTAGTAAGTCCGGAACGTCGTTACACTCACATTTTTCTTTCTACAGTAAAATTAGAATAGTGTGGTGTGATTATAAATCTTATAGTTACAAATTTTATTTAATAAATGTATCTAATTTATTCTATCTAACATGCGTAACAGGAATGCAAGTCCTATATGTAATTACGTAACCTGTTTGTAGCAATAATGAAGTTGCGGAATACGATGCTAGCTTTCATACAAAAATGGACATTTTAGTTAGAAGGACATAGCCACATGGTATGTAGAGCTGTGCTGCGAGATCTCTACGGTTTGATGGACTTGTAGGTTACTAATATAATGTGGCATGTAAAGCTACGCAATACGATAATAGTTGAGACAAAATTTTGAAAGATGATATTTTTCTAAGCATTTATGCTCGTGTTGAATTGCCGTTACTTAGCACAAAAAATTATGCAAAATGTCAAAAGTTGTATAAAATTTAAAAAATATTTTGATCCGACCATACACAATACCGTAAACTACTAGACCTCTACGGAACTTCAAATGTAGCAGTGCTACGAGCAACAGCACGTAGCCTACACGTAGCATGTGAAGCTACGGAACTACAAGGGTAGCTGAGCTAAAAACAACAGCACGTAGTCTACACGTAGCATGTAAAGCTACGGAACTACAACCATAACAGTGCTACGAGCAACAGCACGTAGCCTACACGAAGCATTAAATCTGGTCATAAAGTATTTTATATGCTGCTCACCGATTTAATATTTTATCTGTGTCGACCGTAAAGCGATCTTTTATGTCTACATGTTTATTTTATTTCAATGAAAAATACAAATGTGGATAGTGACTCAGTGGGAGGCGACGGTATCACAAGTGTAGTAGTGCTACGATATTTATATGAAAATAGACAGCTTACGCGTAGCATTTACAAAATATGATTTCAAAGTTAATTTGACAAAAATGTAAGAAAAATCAAAATTTTGAAATATTAATTCAAAGGAAAAATTAAAATATTATTTTAGCTGACAAAAGAAAATATTTCTTACCGGTCTCTCACTCAAAAATTTCCACTCTATGCAATCCTCGAGTTTAGTGGGAGGGACCACTCGCGGAAATAGTATACTGTAGTCCGTTCTCGACGGCGGTACTTTTAATACGTCATATTTTTCTACATGCAAAGCCTCTTGGATATCTTTACACGTTAAAATCGTGTTCTTCACAGCCTCTTTGTATATCAAACAGGGCCAGTTGATTATTATCAAAGGAAAGCCTCTCTTTGCTGAACTCGTTTCAGGTAGCTAGAAAATACGTTACATATTATGTAGCTTACACGCACTACTTGCAGAAATTTGTGTTAGAACTGAGTCTTCACAAAATCTTGAAATGATTTTTGAAATTCAATATCAGCCATGATATTAAATGTGCGCTGAGTGTGTAAAAAAAATAAGCAATTTCGTTGGTATTTTATTCAAAGTTTTTCTGATATTAAAAAAAATACCTGTAATTGTATATCTGTTTTCTTCTTGCCTCCTTTCTTGGAGTCCCTCAGTCCGCCCAAACTGGAGATAGGCGCGGCCATCTCACCCCCCTCTACCAGCCAGTTTGTGGCGACACTCACGAGAGGAGAGTACACGCTGTTCACATATTCGTTGTACTCCGAACTATCGCGCACTTCCCTCGTTGGCTCTACTGTTACATGTAGGGTAAGAGAAATACATTTTTTTTCTGTCATTGCCATTTAATTATTTTTAACAATATAGAAAGATTGTTAAAAGGGATTTTTTTTATTTAAAAGCATATGTAAAACTAGCAGCCCGGTGAGTGCTTAGCTACATATGAATAACTTTTATGGCGCGGACAATACTGAAAAATTTGACAGAAAAAAACTCCTCTTCCGAAATGATTGGCCATACTACATACATATCAAACAATTCAATGAATAATTGTTTGATCTATTATATAAAAATAAGTCGGGTTCTCCTGCCTGACGATTTAACTCCAGAACGCACGAACCTATTTCCACGGTTTTGCATTCGATAGAAAGGTCTCGGGCTTCATGAGGTTTATAGCAAAAAAAATCAGGAAAATTTTAAAAAATAACAGCTAGTGTTTTATAAAAAAAATTGATAAATGGTGAAACGCTTCACCGATTTTGTGCAAACTTTACATAACCTAACTGATTCATATTCCGAACAAAGCTTTAGTAGGGGAGCCTGTCCTTGAGGTATGGAATTACAACAAAAAGTGGCATTTATCTGCTAATTACTGTGTATTTGGTCTTTAAAAGGTTTACCTCTGATTGATTCCTCTTTACTAATCTGACTTTTTGCTCCAGACACTTTGACGTAAAATGACTTTTTCGTTTTTGTAGGCGCTTCAATCGGTTGTCTGAAGAATTCATAAAAAACAGCTAATGAATAACTTCGTTATTATTTATGCTTAAATTCTCGCGATATTATTAATTTTATACATTCCAGTAATAAATACATCGTTTCAATTTATAACAACAGATACAAACACGACATATTTTTCATTATATTTTCTTCGTCTTTCCTCTAAACCACATTTGATATAAAGTCGCTTTAACTCCGGATCGGAATACTCGTAGTCTGTCTCATTCATTTCCTCAAAACTTGATATTATATTACTAATTTCTTCAGCGCTGTATTCCTTTTTGGTGCATTTCCTTAAAATATATTTGAATAAAAATTACCAATAATCTACATTATATATACTTAAACTTCAAATAGTAAAACTACTTTTCCTATTTGAAGTATATGTGTTTAGTAACGAAACTTATTCGTGTATATATATATTTTTTGTTTTTCACGAACTACTTTACAGTTACACTTGCTATGGTATTTATTTGACGTATAAACGCTTTTATGGCAATATTACTGGTTTAAATTGAATATAGCTATAGTTGAATCAACAGTACTCACTGTTTTAATAATTCCTTTTCTCTTTCCATTTCTTGGTGCTGCGTCCACTTGGCGAGAGTCATGTGACATAACACTAAATGTATAGTATGGATCATAGGCTTACATTTCAGTGCCATGGTGAGGACAAGATCGGGACGTTTTATAACCTTACTACTCAAAGAGACAACTATAAAGCCCCGAGCATATTTTGTCTGATTAAAATATTCCAGCAAAAGTTCTTGTACTAAATTCTGTAAATTGAATGTCTTAAGAAATAATTTTTCTGAGTGTTAAATTATTTTATTATTTAAAGAATTGAAGGCTTGATGAATTGTATATAAATTAACAAATTTTTATGCTGTTTGCATCTTACAAGATATATAAATATTTATTCCATATTTAAACTCACCAAATCCAACATAGCTGTAGTGTTCATAGTGCTTAACGTTTCTAATTTAGAAATAGATTCCTTATCCTTTTTTTTTGTTCGCTTCACTGATGCTAGAGACATTTTGCTTATTGTTAATGCTGTGTGTTCGATTTTTCTCCAAATTTTGTCGAAGTCGTCATCAGCTGCATTGACTGTTTTTATCCAAAAATGAAATAAAAATTAGTGCCAATTAAAATAAATAATTTAAAGTCATATAACACAACAAACGTAGTAAAATACGTAAAAAATGTATAATATAATGCCCCGACCCTTCGGCCTCCATTTACATACACTACACAAAACCTTTCAATCGGAGGAATCACAAACTTTTATACAAATAACAATTAATAATAATTATGATGTTCTGTTCTAGTTGGATCATAGCAATATGTTACAAAATAATAAATTATGATTTCTTTTCAGAAATTGTAAATACATACAACCTTCATTTTCTTTACTGCCCTCCGCGTGATGCTGTGAAACTTGCGCGTGCATTTCATCAAGTGCATGCAACAGCGTGGTGCGCGCCTCACTCACACATGTGCATAACGCCTCTACAATGCAATTGTCGATGGTGACGGCAGGTATGTTCAGCATTTTTCCCACTGAATACGCCAATTCTTGACACTCTATTTCTGTGAAAGGAGGTAGATTGATTTTGATATAAACTGAGGCCCAGGCTAAGGGTGCTGTTAAAAAAATTATAAAAAATGTAAGGGATGATAAAATATTAATCGTTACCACACTAATAACGTGTACCTATGCATGGAGGTCCATGGAATAGTAGGAGGACGCCTTTCGCACGTTGCCCCATATCGCATCCTTTATTTTCATTTTCCAGCAGTCCCAGGGGGTCTAATTTTAGCGCCTTCATATTTTCAATGACATCTAAAGTAGAACATAATTGTTTGCTTAATAAAAGCTATACTAGAAAACGACCAGAAATGAAAACAAAAAACTTACCCCTAGCGATTTCCGAATCACTTCGTATTTTATCCAGCGATGTAGCCGGAGGAACCGATTTACCGGCTAACGACTTAGTAAACTTTGTTTTCCTAATAAAAAATTATATTGCAACTTAAAATAGTATAATGATAAACAAAAAACATAATATTTTGTTTTGTAAAAGACTCACTTGGAAGGTTTTATCGTAGGTTTTTGGCCTTGTTGTTCATCTCTTAGTCTAAAACAATATTATTTATAGGAATTCGTGCTCGACAAATATTCACATTAAAAACCTGTTAAAACTTAAAATCCCTTGGGACCTACTTTTTAACTTCTTCTTTATATTTGGTACAAAATCTGATTATTTCTTCAGACAATCCACTGCCAGGTTTTTGGATCGGTATCAGTATTTCGTCGATTTCGCCATAATATTTATTCAGTAGTTCATGAATTTCCTCATCTTCTTTCCATCGCCTTAATAATAAAATAGAATTTTTTTCTATACGTCATATAATAAAACAGTAAAATAGGAGTGTCTGTACATTTTATATTTTTACAAAATAATCCATGTGGTGCTAAGGAACAGTAATAGAACACATATCGACACAAAAAAAGTTGTCTATCTGTTGGTACGCGTTAATCTGAGGAACTATTGGAGGGATTTGAATAAACCTTTTTAATAGTTATTAGGTCTGAGCAACATATAAGATAGTTTTTATCCCGGGAAAATGTATGGTTCTCGCGTGATATACAAATTTTGCGCAACGAAGTTACGGGCACCAACTAGTAAAGAATATGCGTGATATTTTTTCTTTCTTTAAATAAATCTATCGCTATTAAAAATGATATAGTCCAATCCGTACTTTGCTAAAATTGAAATCAACAAAGTGACAAGCCTTTAAAGTAGTCAGAGTGATCAAATATTGATTGTGACGTCAAAGTCTGTAAGCGACCATCCATAAAATACGTCTTAATGTTTTATCAACTCTAAGGTCGAGTGGAAAGTCACACTTTCACGATTTTTAGATCCCTTCCCCCTTGTTACAGATAGTCACATTAATTCTGAATCTGTAGCTGCATTTAGTGAAGCATTTTTCATTTTAGTAATATTTTAATAACAATAATATTGTGTCTGGTATTATTAATGATGTAGTATTTTTCATCATTTAGATCTGGAAATACGGTAATACTTGATATTTAAAACAAAAATATAGTAGAGATTATACTAACACGTCGTTATGTGCAAATATAAGTTCAACAGGGAATGGGCAAGGGTTGGTGATGCCAAAGTAGTTATGTACATTATCAGCATATGGCAAAGTAGGGGGGAAGGTAACTCGGGGTCCGATGACGATCACTCGCGGTTCCATGCCCCTGCCGCCGACCAGTATGGACAGTTTGTTAGGGTTCATGTGAAACGTAAACACGACTAATGCTTCATACTTTGCCTGTACAACAAATAAAGTAACGCTAAAGAAGGTTAACATTTCGTTAAAAAAGGAATGACTTCTGAAAATTGTATATAATTGTATAAAGTAACTTACACAATATATTATATATTGTGTAAGTTACTTTATCAACCTTATGCTTAGCGATTGTATTAAAAAGCACACCACAAACGACACAAGTTCCGAAGACAAAATTATTGTCATTTTTTCAATATCCTTGAAATGAATGGATCATGTTTTTAAAACAATCAATAATCAAAAATTAAAATAAATAAGTTTTTTCACGAAATATTATAACTATAATACCAAATGAAAAGGGCAAACACCTCTATTGTCGGGCAAAAAGCTATACGAAATAGTCCTCCTTCTCCAGACTCATATCTACCGGACGTTGTTTCCAATTTTAAGCCATTTGGACATTTTGTTTTCATCTTAACTGTGGCATACCAAATGCATGGAGGCGCCCCACTAAAAATATTATACAATATTAATCACAACGCGATCGGCCGCCCTAAAGTGGTCACTTCACAATATTGTAATAGCAATTTATTTTGTATTTTTTGTTATTTAACTACTAATTTTATTGAACAGTGTTTTTTTACAATCAATTTTAATTGATTTGAAGTAAAGTTTTTCAAAACTTTCGGTTTTTTGATTTTTTAACAAAATCTACTAAAACCAAATATAGAGCAGTTCCTTTGCAATATTGCTATAACGACTTTTTAGGTCCCCAGTAATAAATTATTATTATTATTAAAAGCACTACACGATAAACTATATCGTAACATATTAATTAATCTTATAAACTCACATATTTTTCAAGGGGATCGTATAAAATATTTTGTCACCGCATCTTACAGAGCCGAAATAAACCGATTTAACCTTAGTATACAAATATGGGAGGGCACAGAGAGCTTTGATCTGCACTGGAATTAATACCCCAAATGGTACCTAAGGGGAAAAATCGTATTTAAAATCTAATTCTCCTTATGTTAGTTTAAAGCCATCTTGACAACAAAATTGCTATAATCTTGCAGATGTATTTAGGTGTTTACCTCCAAAACAATTCGCGTCTCGAATTTTTGTTCTGCTTCATTGACGTCGCAGACGTTAGGCGTGTACGTAATTTCTATTTTACCAGTTTCACCCGGATTAATTTTTCCACAGAATTTTAAATTTAAATTGGGTGGAACAACCGTTTTCCTAGAAATGTTTAGTTTTGTAGGATTTGGCCCGTAGTTTATAACATCTATAGATGTTGATGTCTGAAAAGATTAAAAAATTATGCATATTTTTCGAGTTTAAAGAAACCTAGTTTAAAAAAATACGCATACCATAGCACCATTTGTTACTACTCCGAGATCTAATAAATATGGAGTAGTTTCAAATCCTGTTGTAGTGAAATGCTTTCCACTCGACCTTAGAGTTGATAAAACATTTGGATTTTGCTTCAAATATCTCGTGACATTTTCTCTTTCTATCGCTAAATCAATGTCTACTGTCGATGGGTACTCATCCTGTATTATAAATGAAAAAAATGTTTATTTTAGTAATCACTAAATATTAAAATTTTAAACACTGTTCATGAATTATGTTGATGAATTATGATTTTACCATTACGCAACAAATGTGCCAAGTTTTTTCGTATAAAACGTCTTGAAAAAACTTATCTTTATGTGTTGTGTTAATAAGTTTCGCAGGAGTGTTACCAAATATCTCGTTAACAGCGTCTATGTATTCGAGTGACAGTGTCGATATAGCCGCATATTGTAATTCCAAATCTCTCTAAAATAAATAATACAGTTCGTAAAATTACCCACAATCAGGTACAAAAAGCTTTAGTTGAAAATGTAGTTATAAAATTTTATTATATTTATATTACGCATAATAAATAAAAATATACCTCAAATTTACATCTCGGTAAGTTGAGATACACTTGTGGTATTACTCCCCAACCGTAGACGTCTACTTGCAGCGGAGGCAGATGTCCGACTTCCATAGAAAATGATCTCTTGAAGTATCCCATGAGGCCAGGTTTAATTTCAACGCTAATTTCTACTTCTTCTAATGACTTTAACAGTTTAACTTTGGGTTTTATATTAGCAATATTCATGCTAAGCTCATTTGTATCTCGACCTTCCTTTAGATAAGCGTTGAATTGAAATGATAAAAATCCTTTGTTAGACAGCAAGACTTTTTCAAAAGCACTTTCGTTAAACGAGCGTATTTTAAAATTAATACTTTTTCGACTTAAAGAGTACGACAAACTGGCACTACGACCCGCTATTGATACGTATGTAGATGGACCTTCGAGGACCATACATTCTAAAAGTGCTATAATGCTTATATTATCAGACGGCGTAAATATGACATGAACTTCTTGAATTTCATTTGGTTTTAGTAGTCCACCGTTAGGTTCCACTTGTAGAACTTTATTGATAATGTCAGTATTACGATTGACCTTTTGAGACAGCGATGCTCTTCGATGAAAACTTGTATCGTAGGCCCCGTATATTATTGGCGCTATTTTTTCCATAACTTTGTAATTTATCTCATTTTTGTTACCATATAAATTTTCTGTCTGTGGTGGATCATTATAACTGTTGTTCTTATCGTCCAAATTTTCAAGGGCTTTAAAAATATAATAAAATGCATTATATTTGTAATATGTATCCAGATTACCTTAATTATATACTGACTGTTATAATTACCAATATTGCAACAATCTGGCGTTTCCGAATTAAGATTTGACGTAACATTGTCTTGTATTTCCTATACGTTTGGAAATTCAATATTAATATCTCAATGCAGTGAAAACAGTAAGCTATAGTAAATATGTAAAAACATTACCTCCTGTTCGGCTGTGATTGTATATTTCTTCCACTTCAATTTATAACAAACAAGTAATGGAGACATGTTTTGTATTTTCATTGACTTGTTTGCAATACTCTTATTCAAAACACACTGGAAATCTATATCACGTGTCAATACTGACACATTTGGATGGTTGATTTCTCCAATTAATTCAACAGCATCCTTGAAAAAAAAACCTTTGATGTAAAATATATTTTTGTGACATGATAAATTTTATGACAATGGGATTTTGCAAACGTTTACTCTTATTTTGACTACATATAATATTGTGCAGGGTGTTTTCAATATAATACTAGAATTTGCCTGTGGCTTCGCCAGCGTAAAAGTAATTTATATGGGAGCACTTAACCGAGCTAAAAAGTATTATATAATATTCAATTCAACCGAAACCCTGTCCGTACAACCAATTTCATCAAAATCTGTTCAGTACTTCCACAGCAACATCTAAACAAAAAACTTTTACAACTAAAATAGGATAGGATGTATTTTTATTAGGATAGGAGTTTAATTTAAATCATATTGTATCAGAAAAAGATTTTTAACCTTATTCTTGTGTCCTTTCAGTTTTACTCTGAGTAGATCCCGATATACATGCGATGTGGGAGAAGTGTGTTCAGACGTATCGAACAACACTTGTAGCTTCATAACCTCTTGATGCTCCAGACGTTCTTCAACTATATCGATAAGTTCATGCGCCTCTTTAATTTTATAAATGTCTTCAAAACAACTGAGGCTACTTTTCTTATGGACGACGTTATGTTTCTGAGTTATGCAGTCTATAAATACTTGTGAATATCTCAGCTTCAAATCAGTATTGTTTGTCTTGTCTTCATTGATTAAAAAGCAATCACAAACACTTTCCTCGTAAGCATAAATTTTATATGAGCTAGATTTTTTTATTATAGCAAATGGAGGCTTGGTAGTAATTTCCAAATCGAGTGGAAGCGTTGTTACATTTTTTATTGCTACCGTGTCTAAAATTTTAAACGGTTTCATTGGATTAACTAAAGATTGCTAGAAAATATCCACTTAATACCACATTATGCAAAGATACACTACCTATTAGCTTATAATACTCATTGTATGGTCCATGATCATAGCGAAAATCTATCGTTAGGGGAGATAACATTATTTCTGGATCCACAAAGGTCGCACATATTTGACATTCAGACAAAAGTTCTTTTTTATTGATTCCTTCTACACATCCTACCAAATACCACGTTTCGTCTACAATCATTGCTTTATCGAAAGTACCAGAAATAGTTAATTCAACTTTTTCTCCTGCTATCATCTTCCATGTCCTTGGTTGTAGATCAAACATTTTCCTAAACCAATAATATAAGTTTTTTATGTTTTATATATTAATATCTATAAATATATAAAAATAGCCTAATGCTCACGTTTCTCGTATGTTTGACGGATTCGGTTTGGCCAGTTTGTAAAAATCACACCACTCCAGCGTATGCATTCGAGTACCAAAATTTTGCATGGTTACTTGGCACTGAAAAGGCAGCTTCGTGAAATGTTTCCCCAATTCCACTCTATCTCTTAATTCACCAATCATGATGCTGGTACCGATTCCAGTCGCTGTTAAATGAATTATCTGTAATGAGACCAGATCACATGAAATTTGAGTAATATTGAAATGTATCTTTATTGTTCAGTTTAAGATTGTATTATATGTGTTAATTGTATTAATCACCCACCACATCCTTGAGATTTTTTATTTTTATAACAGCTTTATTTGAATAATTCTCTGCGTCTACAAGATAAAGACCAAATGTTATATTGATATCTGATTTAGGCTCGATTTGTCCTTCATTAGGGTTTATAATAAACTTGTCGTCGCTTTTTGTCTGAAAAAGAAATGCACTAATGTAAACAGCCATTGAATTCACATTATGAGTATGCAAAGTTAGATTGTGAATTTTAAAGTTATTCAATGAACCAAGTTGACAATTATCTCGACAATTATAAAGTTAAAAAAATATATGAATTAAATTTTTACCATCGTTTAGGGTGTACTAACCAACTGAACTGAGAAAGGCATAACTATTGGCGAAAGGTTAAAAAGAGTGAGTGATTTGTCTTTCATCGTTAGCAATTTAATTGGACCCCAGCTCAGTGATGAAGTAGAGCAAGTGACAGTTGGCGGGACGCCGGTCGCCGTCACGTAACACACGTGTACAGGATCCGTTAATCCAAATATATTAAACCTATAAAATGTCACTATTAAAAAAATATATGTTTATTTTGGATGACATAGATTTATAAATTTGTTAGTAAAAAAAAGTTAAACGTTTATGGGATATTTGTTGTCGGCCTTAAAGACTGGGATTTTTTGGCAGGATAGTCACAACTTTGCCTGCCAAAATTTTCAAAGGAAAAAATTCGTGTCGTCCATTCAGAATGGCGTAATTTCACTGACTCAAACAAAAAACGTAACAATACAATTCAATTAGACATAATTTTGTGTTAACACGCAGTTAGTGTTGTTAGATGGCTTGTGCAATATGACCAACTTAAGTTTAGAACTATAACCGACCTCAAAGCGGCTTTCTTGCGTCCGAGTTCTACCGCAGTAACTGAAATTGGTAGCTTTAAAATTGTCTTCGGTTTTAAAAAGCCTTCTTTTTGGTCTACATCTATCTTTATTTTTGATTGTGTCTGTTGAAGAGTCACATTTTAAAAATATATATTATGTTAAAACTATGTTTGTGAAATTTTACTTAAATCATTTGTTAAGTTGCAAAGACGAACGAATTACAAACATCTGGGGGGTTAACCAAGACCTACACGTTAATGACATAAGGCGTAACGAACGCTTATGTCATTTTCATACATTTTGTTTGGCAATTCTACAAAGAAGCGTTAAAGTTTAGGTCTTGGCTAACCCCCCTGCAGAAAAAATTACGTTAAGGAGGGTTATATTGAATCTATAACTTAATTGCCATAAGTTTTACCTGAGACTCATAGACAGAGAAATAGCCCGCAATATTAGAGCACTTTATGTCCAATATATGCTTATAGGGATAATCGAGTACACATGCGTCCAATATCAAGTCGGGTATTTTCATTATCGCGGGTACAGTCGCATTGAATGTAATGGGTAAGGTAATGGGCAAGTTCTCAGATTCGTCCAGCTCTACTTCAAGACGTGTTTGACACTCTCTCACTATATTGGCTGTCAGTGTTATCTAAGTAAAAAAAACTTTGACATAATATAAGTAATATAAATCGATTGAAAGCTATGGAAAAAAATCGGGCTAGGGGGCTTGTGTTTTGACCGTAAGTTTCATCATTCCATCATCCCCAAATTTCCAAAAAAATTGTTAAAAATTCTCAAGGCTTTAGCACGGAGTTGTTATTTTAGTATAAAGTTGGAAAAAAAACTTTTTAATATTCTGAAAATTTACCTTTAGTAAAACACTCGATTGGGATTTTATACTAATCTTATTTGGTTCAATGATAAATTCTTTTGGACAATGTGATAACTCTGGCTTAGGGTATCCAGCGAGAGCGTAGTCTTCTAGCGTTATGCTGTTAAACTCCGTACCGTCAGTGGGCACTATGACACTCGCACTCACATCTATTGTCGACTCATTGACTACTTCTAACTGCAAAGTTTTAGGAACACCTAAAGAAAAATTGTTAAAATGAAGTCTGTTTTTTATTTTTTACTTTTTAAAAATCTTTCTACATATATGTATTATTGATATAAGCATGGAAGTATCTAAAACACCTTACGATATGTTATTAAATGCTCTGCTAAACTTACTCCTAAAACTCTTAAGTAAAATGTGTAATAACACATATCTTGTATTCGGAATTGTAAGTTTTAAGAGAGTCGAGCACCTTACCTAGACAGACATGTCCGAACTGAATGAGCGGCAAACTAAAGGCTAGCGACGGGTACACCACGGCACCTCTGAAATAAAAGAGAATGTAATCAATACAAATACAGTACAGAATTCCCATTTAATCAGTTTAAACTTACCTCAAAAAAACTTTAACAACCTCAGGCGAATCACGAATACAAAAATGTATTTCTTCAAAAAATAATCCTTGTTTTGAGCTAGAAAGCGAAAGCACAAAAGTATCCATTTCTCCTGGACGTAAGCAGAGCTTTTGTGGGTGGCATGAAATATTGCCACCAAATAGGGCAGATTGTTCTACATAGCTTATTGTTCCATTAATATGTCCTGCAACGCCAACTTTTAGTCTTAAACTTTAGTCTAATAATTATGGCGTATATATGTAATTGAGCTATGGTCGACCACCAATACAAGCAATTACGAACATGTTGTCCGACATACTCCGGCATTATTAATAAAGGTTCTGTGCATACTAACCAGAGCTCACAATCATATCAGGAATCGTGTGAATGAAAAATAAAAATAAATAAAACATTATATAACAATGACTTATATTGTCATGTCAAGCAACTTACCCTTATTCGTAGCAACTATCTCATAATAATATTTCTTTTTTATGTAAATACGATTTACGTCTAGTGTCTGTAAATTTAAAGTTATCGAGGGTGGTAAAGACGTTCCAGTCATTTTCAAGACAATGCGGCTGCCAACACCGTCCACGTCCAAGTATGTTACCGCATCGATCTCGCCGGTTTCGCTTGGAGTAAATGTTACAGTTAACTCCGCGAAGCTGTTAGCCCAGATTGTTCCACTCTGTAAGTTATGAATGATATACTAGATGATGCCCGCAACTCCGTTGCGTTAAAATTCGTTTATCCCGCGGAAGCCGTATTTTTTTCCGGGATGAAAAGGATCATTATATGTCATTCCCCGGGACTCAAAGTATCTCCATACCAAAGTACAACAAAATCGGTTCAGCGAATTGAGAATGAGGAGGTAACAGACAGACAGACAAACAAACAGACATCCTTTCGCATTTATAATATTAGTGTGTACACATCTAAGTGTCATTATTAATAAGTTAACCTTATCAATAATATGATATTTTGCGTTGTTAGGACTATCAGGAATAGGAGGAATGAGTATTATGCGTCTAAAAGGACTATGGTGGGAATTAGTTCACAGACAGTGCGTTACGTTAGTGCTTACGTCAAACTAGCCGGGTTATGTTCAATGTTAGTTGTAATTTTGCTAGTTTTGATGCAATGCATCTAAATTACGCCTGCTTATAAATCTGATTATATACTAAACTACTGTAATAGTAAAGCTGTACAGAATAACACTATATTATATGAAAATAGTAATTATTTTTAATAAAAACGTAATTAGTTCATAGCCAATAACAAAAGAAACATGAGAATGTAATATCTATAAATAGTAGTGAAATTCGGCGAGTCGGGTCTATGACACACTGACCTATTTAGAGTACAAAGACTCTGCGCTCGCGATTAATATAAACCAATCTACTCGTATGCACTTGCATTGATGAAATATTCGATAAATACTGACCTAATTCTACAACATTTTTTTTAATAGTACGACATAAAATTTTACCGTAAAACCACTATAGAAAAAACGAACATTCATTCTGTCTACTGTGCTAAAATTATGGAAGAAACTTTCGTCTCTTCCTAGAAGACCTTCTGATTGTGAAGTATCCACGAGCAGCGACGGTAGGTGTGTTCCATCTCAAGTTCTATCTTGCGTACCTTCCTCTTTGCTCGTTTACCACCTCATTTTTATTAAAAAAAGTTTTGTCACGTCATTGCAATACGTAGCGACGTTACGCAGCACCGTACTATACCAATTTATTTAAACCATAAGGTGCTATTGTTAGTTTGCGTCGTTTACTTACTAAGGGTGATATAGAAAAATGTGGATGCTTAAAATACAGAGACTCGTCGACGGCCAGAGCTTCAATTTCGTCACAAAAAATCCTCGTGTAAACTCTTTCGTGTTCGTCGCTACTCGATACATCATAATAAACTAGCTTATTTGATTTTAGACTTTCGTGTTCTTTTACGTCTCGAAATATATCGGTCAATTTAACTTTATTTTCAAAATCTGTAACCAAAAAAGGCTTACTTTCGACAAAAAATTAAGATTATAAATAATTACAACTTTTCTGGGTGCTGAGACTGATGACTGAGCTAAGACAATTAAAAATAAAGATCAGCTTTACTCAATAATATAATAGAAAACTTTGTTGTAAAAAAAAATCTACGGTAAATCAACATAATGGACGTGTTCGGTAGTGTTTTTGCATGGGTACATGTGCGCGCAAAATCTCTTATACGCATGGGCTGTCATGACAACGTCAAAAAAAGTGTAGTCTGCGCAGTATAAAATTTAACACGGCCATTATCCAACCATCACCTACCTTTAGAGAGACATTCGTTCCTCATACACGTGTATGAGAGCGAATGATCTGACTTGTTGAACAATTTGATCGTCTGTTGTCGCTGTAACTTGTTAAAAGTTTCCGGAAATCGTATAACAGTCTTTTCTAATTCGACATTTACTTCATATTTTGTACCACTCAATTTTATGCAGAAAATTTCACCTGTAATTCGTAAACATTATATTATTTAGCTTTTCAAAATCGCAATTAATTATTAATATAAAGAAAATAAACAGCCAATAATGATGTCGAAGGTTTACATAAAATATGTTCTGAATTTATAACTAGAACACGGCGTTAACTCGAAAAGCGGAATGTGTTCTTCGGTTATATATAACTAAAACCGCATTCTAGACTCTTGTTGAAACATTACGACATAACAATTTCCGTTAAATATACTTGTATAATTAAAAACATATTTTTAAAAAAGTACTTAATTTGTATCACTAAATAAAATACGTTTTACCAGTTTCTAATACAGCATTGAGAACTCCTTTCGTCTCTCCTACGAGCATTGTTTGGAGACCAATCCGAACATCTATCTTTTCACATGGATTCAAACTCAGAGTCTTCGGTTGAACTACAAATGGGCTGTAAAACAATAATTAAACGTAAAATAACGCAAAAAAGTATAACTCTCAGAGATATAATATGTCATATTTTTATACCTACCTCTTTGCATTAAAAGTAAGCCCTGAAGAAACCGCGCCAATATTTTGTATAGTTAGCGTTGTATAGTTCATAACTTTCAGTGGCCCAGCAGGTAGGACAACTTCGTCCGGTAAATCAAATATAGCCCTTGGTCCCATTGCTAAAACAGGAAATAAGAAGACTTTATATCGGTTCGGTGGTTTAAACGTGAAGGGTAACAAACAGACATACACTGTCTAGTTATAATGCTAGGATAAGGATGTAATTAATTTTATGCAATAACTTAACTTCTTAAAACTGGTAAGAAACAGTGCGCTTTTTGCTCAACTTTCTGCCTTGTACAATAAAACTCTGGAATTAACTATCACCAGCAGTATTTCCGGACCGCTACGACCTTCGAAGAGAAAGTGATCTTCAAGAAGAGAGCGTATTCCCTCTTAAAAGGCTGGCAACGCACCTGCAACTCTTCTGGTGTTGCTAGTGTCCATGGGCACTCGTTTACCCCCTTAATTTATATAAAAAAGAAAGCATTGTGTAGAGGGTCTACGAAGGCTCCACAAAACTTGTAGACTCTGTAGATCGCGTGCTTAAGTCGTAGAGCTAGAATTTCATGACATATTTACGTTCAACATTACTCTATACTTGTTATTCTTAAACCACTCACCAATAACAGGAAATACATATTGATCTGTATCTGTGTAAAATATAATTTCGTGAATATAGTCTTTGTACTGTTCGGGCAGGAAAGTGACATTGAATGTGACCGCTATTCCGGGGGCTAGACGGGTCAGCTGATCGCCGCTCGCTCGGATGGTGAAGTACGAACAATCCTCAGTTACCATATTCAAATGTGTTGACGCCTGGTAAAGTAAAAAATATATAACATTATCATTAATAGCCGAACTAGATTAGAAATGAACTGTGAGCAAACCTATCTAATAGTCAAACTATATCATAGAACATGGCGCAGTGCGATAATGATGCGAAGATGTGTCATTACTCTTGGCAAAAAGACCATCCAATTATAGAGAAATAGCTAAACTAAAGCATGGTTTCTTTGTGTGTAACGTTCACGAATGCGGATGAAATTCAAATATAAAATATTTTTTGTGATATATATTTTAAATCCGTGTATTTTTAACTAAAGCTTTAAAGATTAAAATAGATTTATCAGTTTATCGGCCTGTGTCTCACGAGGTTAGGCATATTCGAGCAGGGAATAAGAATATGGCATACACAATCATACACACTCACTCACTCTCAAACTTTTGCGTTTATAATATTCGTAGGGAGTGGGCTAGAAGGATGTACAGTAAACATGGATTTCTGGTCTATGCATATTGCACAGATTTATTTTCTCTAGAGGTCGCCCTTGATTGAAATTCGACCCTAAATATTTCTCAATTTAATCTCAGACTTAAACCATAAATAAGAGTATTTCGTGTATGATTATCGTGTCATGTCAAAATATTGTAGTGTTTATTTATTTATTAAAAATAACCAAGATTAAAGCATATTTCAAAATAATATTGGTATTCCACGCTTCTTCTCCATATCAACTATAAACTGGGAGAAATTGCATGATTTTACATCAAATTACGCGTCTTTCGTAAAAAAGGGGTACAAAGTTTTCCGCTGGCGTATGAATAATTATATACATTATACATATTGTCTTTGCGAATTTTTATGCTTGAGCTAGTCCCAAACTTACTTTGCTTTTATTTCGAACAGTAAATCTTGCAACATATTTCTTATTCGGCTCAAAATTTTGGAATACAATAATCTTTGGACTAAACGATAAAACTGCTTGGTTTTTTTCTGTTGTTCCAAGTTTGTTGTCTATCTCGATGTTGTTTAGACTTTGTAATCGTTCTGCCGTACTCATTCTCATCTCTCTCTCATATGCGGACGGTGTTAACTGAAACATAATTTAGATCAACAGTTCAAAAAAGTTAAGTCGGTAATTGTCGTGGACACATCCTTAAAATTCTTAGGTGTTCTTAGTAGGTTGATTACTTTCAAGGGATATTTTGAAGTTATAGTTGAAGGTTTTGCAGTAATTTCTTTAAACTAGTCTCTTTTGTGGTGTCTATAAAATTGCTGAAGGAAGTTTAATACATTAGCCGTAGGTTCGATTTTAAATTACTGTGTTTTTTCTGATTTACACTTAATAGTTGTTTTGTTTACAATGTTCAGTTGGGTACCTGACAAAGGGGCATCTTGGATAAAGCGAACAATAGGATGAGTACGTACCTGCTTTTCTGATATTACGATTTTCTTTTTTGTAAGCAAAGTAATCAAGTCTGCTGTAAAATATCCATTTTCTTTAAATTGATTTAGTATATTCATAATATTTTGTTTTTTCACAACAATCATCCGGCGCATACAAAATGTATCAGATTTGTTTGACATAAATAATCAAAATGTCAGTAAAAATATGCGTATTTGACGGAATTAAAAAGCAGAATGCAGAACTTGCAACCTTTTCATTCCATTTTTAACCGACTTCCAAAAAAGGAGGAGATTTCTCAATTCGACCGTATATATGTTCTTTTTTAATAAAAATATTGACTAGTTGTAAAACTAGTCGCATTCAAAACCCCTAATTTGCACACTTCTGTGTGTAAGTCTTTAGTTTGTTACTCATTGCGAATACTTTTGTAAAAAAAACAGAAGGTATTCGTTACGCAGCCTCTTAATAATTGTCAATATTCATTGTTCATTATTCGGCACGATCATTGCGCAAGCGTCCACATAATCGTTTGCAGTACTTTATCTTTGTCTGTGTTCGCCGATTGTGAAGAGGAATTATTATGTTACCTACGAAAATACCAAAAACCTTTTGACTAAAATTAAAAGAAGATCCAAACACAATAATGTTTCTGTATAAAACAGATCGTGTAAGTGTTTAACGCCAGCGAGTGGACGCATCGATGAAGTGCGGAAATAGCATTCGTGAAGTAATTTTAGTAGAATCAGGGCAACGCGGCCACGGATAGAAATAGAGTCGCAGCGTACGCGTCTGAGCGCTGTCAATTTCGTCCAGATAGGGCGCAACATTACCGGCGCCGGAGTCGTCCGCGGGAGCGCCGGGCTGCATGCCCCGACTAAAGTGCCGGTCTAAGATTTTACAGTGAATAAAACAGTGCATTTTGTGGCCAACTCAAAGATTCGGATTACCAGAGAAGGCAAGTCATTTTACTTAATAAATTAGTTACGTGTCACATAGTTGAATGTTAAAATATGTGTTGGTGATGTTTGTACCATGTACTCTGATGTAGAACCTACATAATATTTGTATCGCTACTGGTATTTTGGGATGTGAGAGGTGGAATAAATGGGTCGACGCGACGTGGCAACGCCCGCCATATCCCGGTCACAGATACATCGTTTCACCACGCATCTTATTATAAATTAAGTACCTTCTTATTTCTTTATTTAAAAAAAATACATTGCACAAGTACGAAAATGTCGCCTATAATTAATTAAAACTACTAAAAGCTCTACAAATCTATGTTTAGATCGATTTCTCTCAATTTGTCAACAACGAACGAACATATCGTTAATAATATTAGCTTACCGAATCATAATAAATGAAGAAGCCAGGTGACCATTCAGTTTATAATAAGACCATTAGAACATTATAATATAATAAATAATAACTTCTGCCTACGGCTACGCTCGCATGGAGTTTGAAATTCGCCTAAGAATTCGAGCATTCTTGCAAGTCTCCTTGAGGGAAATTGTTTTTCTAAAGCTAAAAGTAGGCTTTGCAACTCTTCATCCTTTCAACTAATTCTATGCTCCAAAACAAAGTGTATTGGTATCTTGGTTAGGACGTGAAGAAAGGACAAACAAACACACTTTCGTAGTGATATTATTAGTATAGATTATTATTATTATAAATTGTGGTAACTAATTAGACAGTAAGTCCCAACGTAGGTTTTAACCTCCAAATATCGAAAGTATTACGTATTCCGCTCAAACAACCAGAACGATATAGTTCATGTTAATATTATTATCAATTTATTAAAAAGTTTAGATCGCACCCTGAGTATATAAGAACTAAACGCAAGTTAAACTCGTGCACGAGTTCCGTAAAATCAATGAGCAAAAAATTTTAAGTTGTGATTCAAAAGCACCGGGCTAAACCTCTTCGCGTAACTGATAATACAATGTGAGCAGTGACAGCTTTTTATAAAAAAATAACTTAAGTTGTATAAGAGCCCTCGTTAATTATTTTTTTTCGTTAAATATTTAGTTTATTTTGATTCAGTATTTGTTGTTATAGCGGCAACAGAAATACCTAGGTGTGCCTAATCTGTTGAAATTTCTACCCTCCAGCTATTATCGTTCTTGAGATCCATCCCGAAGACAGACAGACAAGTAGACGATTAGACAGCCAAGACATGTAGTGTCATGTAGTTTCTAATATTTTTTTATGTTCCTGGCCAAAGCCACAGATAGTGTAGATACTAGTTACTAAGCTTAAATTAAAAGGGGCTCAGGCCCTAAAAAGTGGGTCCTATATACGCCAATGCAATCACTACATAACGAAAGCTCTTGGTATTGGTAGAAACAGCACGACTTCCCACAAAAAGTACCGTATGTTCTTCATGGTAGTTTACTCTGTATCTGTACCAAATAGTACGAAAAACAGTCCAGTTCATGAAATAAGTGCTTTAAAATATTAATAATATTTTTTTCCACATTTTTCTCTGAATCTATATAATATCGTGATGTTATATAGTCTAAAGCTATTAATTAATCAATAAACGGACTATCCAATACAAAAAAATCAATACGAAACTGTTACTTTACTTGTACGAGATTAGCACGTTAAAAAAATAATATATTTTGTATGTAATAAGTATGTATGGATATTTTCATTCCTAATGGTTAGTTTGCAATTTGATAACAGGGTAAATGATTTTAATGGCATTTCGTTGACTTTTCAGATGCTAAAAGGCCGCGGGCGAGATCCCCGGCTGATGCAGGGCACCGTGGGCTACCCCGGCTCGCGAGCGCCCCTAGCTAAGCCCGACCCTGACTATGAAGTTGTGGACTTTCCTTCAGAGCAGTACGTAAATGCTAAGCTGCAGCCGCCGCCGCCGCCACCCCCGCGCCCGCCGACAGGTACGGGGAGTATAAATTAGCTAGGGCAAGTTTTTTGTAGCAGTGTTTAGTCAAAATTAAATTGCTAGTTTTGGATTTACTAGCCTCTTTACTCATGCTCATGGTCGCCTCCCGTTTAACGGCCCGCGTAAAGTAGTAATGGCATGGCGCGGCGACCACCCGGTGAGTGTTGTCTCGTCCGTGGTTACATACTATAAACACGATGACGCCACACGCGTACGCCACAGTAATATATGGTCTTTCGTTTCATTCTTTGTATGTATGGTTTACACGAACACGAACGCAACCCGGTTCGGCCACCATGTGCATGCTATGCAGGGTTAAACCCCATACAATTTTTATATATTTAACTAGACACCAATGCATTTCGACTAAGTCATCTGCCCCCCTAGACAAGTGGCAAGCGTTTATCGTTTACGAAAATCGCTTGGCTTCTTTTTGTATGGGATTGACATATTTGAACGAAAAGTCACGTGGTCTAGTCTAGTTCGAATATGTCAATCCCATACAAAACGTTAATCGCTTTCCACTTGTCTAGGGGGGCAGGAAAGAAAAACTAACAGAAAGGAAACTATCACGAGTATAGTATAGGATAAAAACAAAACACATAAATCATTTTAATATTATTACTATACGAACTACAGGTCACCCGCTGGATGCGGGCGCGTCGTGCGGTCTGTGCGGTGGGCTGGGCGCGCGCGTGCGCTGCACCGAGTGCGGCCGCCGCGCGCTGTGCGCCTCCTGCGATGACATGTACCACAGACACCCCAAGCGGCGACATCACCAGCGACAGGTATGACTTCTTAGATTTTCCATCTTCACAAAAACGGACCGCGCGCGCCTTTCGGCGGATTACAGAAAGTTTGCTCTTTCGACGCTGTTGTGCAGCACAGTGAACTCAGTACAAGGAGCACATAACCACCCAAAATTAATTTTACTTCGTTTTGTTACACCCTCTATAGTACCCGTAGCAAGTAGTACGACCTCAAATCAGTATAATATAATATAGAATATAGTAGGTCCTCTTCACAGAACCGGACCGCGAGCGGCTTGCATGTGTGCATTGTAGTATTTTTGCGCTGCCGAACGCACACAGGAACAAATCTATACGGTTTTATATCAGCGTGCCTTACAACTTTGAACTTTGTGTGCGTGCAATTGACCATGATGGCCATATACAAGTGGCGCGTGGTTCGTTTCTGTAAAGAGGACCTCCTTTTCTATATGATATATAGTTGCTAACCGCGACTACGTCCGCGTGAAACTTTTGGTCGTAGCGTAATGTTATATAACCTTCTTCGATAAATGGACTAACCAACACAAAAATAATTTTTCAATTCTGGTCAGTAGTTCCTGAGATAAGCTCATTTAAACAAACTCTATCTACACTAATAATATAAAGCTTAAATTATTATTAGTATATATTAAAACTGATGCTGATAACGCGTTTTCTGTATTTAGGGGACAACTTTTAGTAAAAATATTTACGTTTCACATCTTAATTAAGAATGGCAAGTCCAAAATTAATTTTAAAATCGCCAAAATATTGGCATGGTGCCAAAAGTACGATGTCAACGTATCTGTTGCACTCATTAGAACAAAGCAATGTATTAACGTTTATAGCCTTAAAGTCTCATAACCATTTATTCTTGAAGTAGGTAAACATAGGAATAAAATATAAATCATGTTTCAAAACTGTCTTGTGTATTTAACACACGAGTAAGCGCCTGTTGTGTATAGACTATGACATTTATCAGTAAATAGTGAAACAGGCGCTAAATGTTCTAAAACAAAATTTAAAATATTGTTTGTAAAATTTCTCTCTTCCCTCAGGCACTTTCGATGTCGCAGCTGCGGGAGGAGCGACCTCCACTTCCACCGAAAGCGACACCGCCAGTGCCTCCGCCACGAAGACACAAAGTAAAAACAATCTCCGCAATTTAAAAATATAACAAAATAAATTACATAGAATTCGCATATATGTATTGCTTTCTAATGATTGATCATACAGTAGAACGGCTATGTTGCTAATGCAGTTTTGTTAAAACCTATAGCCTTGTTCATAAAATGGCATTTTATTTGATTGAGCCATGAACGCTATGTTTAATCCCTTTTAACAACAATAATTAGTATTTCCAACACATTCATAAATAAGTAGGTATTCCATTTTCCGCCTCGCTCTTTATAATGCTACGAAAACTATTCAAACTCCGCTGCCGTCCGCTGCAAGCCTGCTCGACCGGAGAAAAACCATGCTCCTACAGAAAAGCGTTTCACGCCGCTTACCTCAACCAGTGCTTGGGCTGTGTTTTATCGAGTAAGTGGGGTTATCGAAATATCGGAAAGCCCAACTATGAATAGTTAGTAGAGGATGAATCCTCTATTCCCTACCCCATTTCCTCGTAAAAGGACCCTGCGGTTCTTTGCGAATGCTCTGATGTTGCAAGTGTTGGGCGATGGCAGTTGTTTTTCACCAGGTGACTCTCTTGTTGCTCTCTAGTTTCATAAATGATAATTGTAATGATTAAATTTCAGATGAGTGGCGACCGCTCCAACCCGAGCCCCGTTCCCTCGACTCCGGAGCTGCGTCGCGCGACGCTCAGCCCCGGTGTCGCAGTCACCAGACTACCGCAGAAGGCGCCCATCACCAACACCAACCACATCACAAACCAACCACACATGCACGCTACCAACCAACAGATGTCGCACATACAGTCCAACGCCAAGATGGCCGCGCATCTGGGCAGCACGCCATACTTGCCAGGTGCAACCAATCAACATAACGCCACGATGAGTCCGGACGACATGAGACAGTTTTTGACGTGGGGCCAACAGAGAGGATCTCACGCCGGTTTCAATGCCCCGGTCAATATGGTTAGTAGTATAGGCTTGTTCAAAATAATATAAAAAATATTTGAAGAACTATAGTTTTCCAAAGACATGGCAAGTTACATTATTTGATAAGATTATTGTGTGATTCTGAAAACCATTTACAGTTGATTTAGAAAATCGGCTAAGTGCGATTTGGACTTGCGCATGAAGGGTTCCGTATCAGCACACACAAAGAATAGGAAAACATATTTCTGAATGTTTTATATTTTAATAGGGTCCCGTTTTTACCCTTTGGGTACGGAACCCTAAAAATTGATATTTTTTTACCAATATAAAGTGCTTTAAATTTGAATTCATTCATCAATTATAATGCCTTAAAATATTATATATTCTTGATTAATAATATTCTTAATTATAATGTTAATATTTCAGGTGCCAGTCCAGGCACCGCCGTCGCACATGGATGCGTGGGGTTTCCAGGACAATACCCAAAACTGGGGAAGACCCATGCGGCGGGGGACTTCGGTAATGGAGCTGAGTGCGAACCCAGCCAGCTGCGCCGGCTGCGGCCACTGCGCCTCCGGTGCCTGGCGATACGATAGCTGCTCCAACCTGGACCACCCCTGGGGGCCCGCGTCGCCCTGGGGCCAGAACTGCTGTATGCCGCACACCATCAATCCGAGGATGCACCCCCACGCTCATAACTACGTCCCGTCTACCCCGCAGCCGTACAGAAGAGGTAAGTAAGGAGAATGTATTATGGGCGAAATTGAATGTATTCTGGAAACCAGTTGACGAATTTACGGTGATTTTAGTTGGGATATGTCAATTTCATGTAAGTTGTAATTTTCCGGCTGGGTTTGACATAACGCGAGCAACGTACTATAGCTTGACCACAAGCACTATTTCTTGGGTATAAAACCGCATGATAATAACCGGCGGAAGATTATCATGGTTACCGGCCGCTCTCCTTTGTCAATCGGCTGTCAACGCTGACGACGCGGCGGTAGTATGCACATGAGACTAAATACCAAGATAGGTCGTGCGTTATCTTGTGATGAGAGGAACATAATTTTTAAGACGGTCGACTACCTATGATTGAGATAAATAAAGAAATATTTTATACGAAATTCATACGTTAAAAAATTTAAATAGACAATTTCAATATTTCATGGCTCTAAAGAGTTCTAACTTAAAACTGCTAATGATATCATAGGATACATCCAACAATTATATTGTGACCTCGTGTAAACTGAATGCTGTTTCTTATCCATCTCAGGTTCCAAGGGCGCGGTAGAGATGGTTGTGGTAAAGCTATAACAGATCCATAATTTGGCTAAGAATAAGATTATAGTACAATTATTTACGACGGTACTCGTCCAATAATAAGCGAGGACGCGCACCACGTGTCTGCCCGATCGACAGACACGCCTTATTCAAGATTTTACTTTTATTTACAAAATATGTTTTTGTGTATTGACAGAGCATCGGGCGATGTCGCGAGCGGGGTCGCGAGCGGGGTCCCGAGCCGCCTCCCCTGCCCTCAGCGTGCGGTCGCGGGCGTCGCGCCGCACCAAGCACCGCACGCCCTCGCCCTCCCTACCCTCCAGCGACGCCGACTCAGAGAGCGAGGCCGACGACCGAAACCGCAAAAGTGCCCCCATGAAGCGCAGCTCCGAGACCGTCCCGAGCCAGCCGGTCCGACCCGCCGACGACGCGGCCGACGAAGACTCGTTGGGCCCGGCGCCGTCGCCGCCGACCACGAACTGGCAGTGCGAGCACTGCACGTTCGTCAACGAGCCGGGCGTCCGGGTCTGCGCGGTTTGCTGCCGGACGCCCATAGCTACGCCTAAAGTCGTCGCGGCGGACGTCGACAGCGGGGTAAAAAAACTGCATATCTCCGAGAAATCCTCGGATTCTCGGCGACGGCCGGAGGATAACCAGAGTTCGAGTAAACGAGCTACGAAAACGCAATCTACTACTCCGCCACGTGAGAAGCAAACCATTGTGCAGACCCCTCCGCCTCCTGCGCAATTAATTACCGTTAAAAGCGAAAACTTGGACCGTGTCCGGTTTCCGATCCGTCAAGATATAGCCGTCGGACCGTCGCCGCCTAAAGAAGTGGACAAAAGCCGTAAAAACGGCGTCGATAAACCCTCGACTCAAAAGCATAGTGTCTCCGTCGGACCGTCACCCCCGCGCGACACTCCGTCGAACAGAACGTCACAAACGCCTACAAAGAGAGTGGAGATGACACACTCGCGTGACGTAGACACTCGACCCTCGTCCAGATCTAGTCGCACATCTGTGTCCAACACCGGCACCTCGCCGCCCCCACAGAATATTTCAACACAAGTAAGTAAATGTAAAGAACTTAACTACTTTTTTTTATTACATATTTCAAACTAACATTCACCAGTGGCTTCGCCCGCGTAAAAATGGTTTATCCTACGGGAGCATTTCAGCTGAGCGGAATAAAAAGTATTTCGTATTTTAAGTCGGCTAATACCCTATTCGTATAACAATTTTTTATCTAAATCCGTCCAAAAGTTTGGTTGACGCACAAACGTCGAAACAAACCCGACTGCAGGAACCGATGCGATTTAAACAATGCAATATTCGAATTTAGCGCCAGAAATCCAGCTCTTTGTTCGTTTAATATTTTGTTCATCTAGTGTCAATCTTACAATAAATACGAATGTAACGACATTTCTCAAGCCACAATCCATAAGCCGTTTAGGCTGCAGAGCGTACCAAACAATTATACATACATATATATATACATACTGTCGAAAAACATAACCGTCTTGGCGCGGTCGGGTAAAACGTAGTATAGGATTTTGAGTATCTTTTTTTGTGTTTGAATTTAGACGTACGAAGTGCCCGGCAATTGGGAGCGGGCATCGTCGGTGTCTCGCGGCCGCCAACGTCGACGTTACCGTGACGACGCGCAACGCGAGAGGTCCCACAGTCGCCTCTCGCTCTCCAGCGACACACGAGTAAATTAACCTTTATATTAATAGTTTCTCCGAGAGTGACATGGTTAGAATTCAACCAAACTCTCTAAAAAAAGAAAGTAAAAAAAAACCTTTATGTAATGGGCCTGATTCGCCACTAATAATGGCCAAATGGGCTATTCACAATTACAACCGCGAATAATGAAGAATCTTTCAAACAAGTTGTGGATAGTCTATTCGACACATATCAGGAAGTAGTGCAAGTTGCGCTACAGGCGCTTAGAGACTTACGATGCTGATATACTCCAATCATTTAAATTATATTTTGAATGGACATTACAACGTTTATGAAATTTTAACTAATCTATGCCTACTTGCTCAATGTATTAAAAATCATAATGGATGACTTTTATATACCATATAGTATATAATTATCTATATGCATGTCATTGTGATACCAGAAACGGCTTAGCCGATTTTTATACTGTTTTTAGTTATATTTTACGATGAGTTTTACGTAACTTTAAAATTGTTTACAAATGAAACAGTAAAAGAAAGAGCTCTTTGAATGGTCTATCATTTTACAATATATGGTTCAGCTTGAGTAAGAAGTTCGTCAGTTGAACACGATGGGGCCCCGTGTACACGCTGCACGTTTTTTATAGAAATTTCGCGACGTGCAGAGTGTTTTTTGGCAGATTTCAATTGTGCCCACGAAGGCACAAGTAAAGTTATCAACTAAAATATAATACATAAGGTTTGTTACTCAAAACTCGCTCAACTTTAGTAAATACCCGAAAAGGTTTTAAAATTTTGTTTAACTTAGGATTTAATGTTTTTATGTTTTTAATTTTATGTTTTTATTAGGAAAGCGAAAGAAGTGCTCACACAAGCGGAAGTAGATGGGATTGGCCCCGCGATAGCAGCCCCAACGGGGACTGGAGTGACAGCGAACGAAAGCATTCGCGTCTGACCAGACGGGCCTCGCACCTGGACGTAAGAAAGGGCCGCCCGTCTCGACGCACGAGCATGTTTGGATCAGAGGTATCTCGTGTTACATAAAGATAATTAGTATTGTAGTTAATATTCACAGAAAGAGTCACAAAAGCCAAGAGTACACCATTAAAATAAAGTTGTTTGTTTAATTTATACATCAAATAAAAAACAATAAAAAAACTAACAAAAAATATGTAGGAAATGGATGCTGCATGGAACCTACATTAAAATTTGATTAAAACAACAAAGTTACACGATTACTCTTTTAGGCACCCTCTCCAGAGCCATTTTCAAACAATCGGGCGATTTCATTGGAGGCGCTGGCTGGAAGTGGATCTAGAAGAGAAATCGAAAGGGGATTAGAATTAGTGCAACTCATGGAGCAAGCAGAAAAATTAGGTTTTAGTGCAGCTGAAGTTCATGCAGCCCTCGCTCAAAATCCAGCTGCGCCCCTCGCCTGGCTCAGAGAAAGATGGCCGAGTCTATGCGCAGGAGTACGTGCCGCCGCCGCTAGACTAGCGCCAGGGGCTAACGTATCAGAAATAGAAGCTAGGGCGTCTCTAGCGAAACACAGAGGTGCAATGTGGCCGGCGGTCACTGAGTGTGTGGAAAGGGCTCGTCGCAAGGTAACAAAAATTTATTCTTGTACTTACGTCATTATGTTGAAGTTTTAATAACAGCTACTCCTCATACTATGTCCTTATTTTTACCGTCAGCTTTTCTTTCAGACAGACGTCATTGGCGTCAGTGAAGAAGGCCGTTTGAGGGGTCAAGTTTGGGGTCCCCCTGTCGGTATCGACGACGAATCGATACCCCCTCTCAATCGAGACAGCCGAACTCGCCGCCTTCGCGGTAATCTTAAACAAACTCAAAAATAAATAAGATTTCATAAGAATCCACAATCATCATTGATCGTCATCATAACTTTCACATTTACATTTCAGCAGAAGACAGTTCAGATGAATATGCAGAATCTATAAATAATCTTGAGGATGACGATTGGATGTATTTGCCTTTTGATATAAAAAATGCATCGAACTTTAATCAATCGGAGACAATTAACGAACGATCAACTAAAAACGATTATAACTCGGAGGTTGCTCACAAATTAAAAAACATATTACAACAAGCGGGTATTACAAACATCGATGACGAATCATTACTACAAAGTTTATTAACTGGAAAACTTTTGACGTCAAACGAATCAAAAGAAAGTCACAAAACTACAGTAAATGATATTCAGCATCAAAAAATTATAGTAGATCTCGACCAACAAGAAAATGAATTTATTAATGCCTATAATGAATTAGCCAAATTAGGTCCATCGTTAAATTTAGACAAAAACAACAACTATCCTCATAATCAAAAATTACAAATAGTGTCTACACCAAACCAGAACAACAAAACTAGTACTCAAAATGAGAACAATTCTAAAAAACCTGACATTGAAAAGCCGTTAGAACTTGTAACATCCACAAACCATGATGTGAGTAGTACAGAAAATGTATCATCACTAAAAGTAAAAGCAGACAATACATCAAATAATAAACTTAAAAAGAAATCACGTAACAATTTATTCGGTAATACGCAGACATCTAACTCCAGTTCTGTAAAAGAAACTGCTCCAATAACTTCGAAATCTAATGAGGATCTACACAATCATTCCAAAAAGACGAATGGGGGTATGGTAAATAATCAATTGAAAATTAATGTACAAGAAGAGAAATCTAGTAATCTGAATGAAATATTCGATAATACTCAAAAATTAATTCAGCAAATGAAAAATGAAATCAACACAGATATCAGGTCTATAAGCGACAAAGTAGAGTCACATGATGAAGCGGACTATAGCTCTGATAACTCTTCAATCCTATCGGAACAAGAGTCGAGTTATTCAAACACACCAGTAGAAACAGATGTAACATCAGAAGATCAAGAAAAAGAAATGACTAGCAGTGAAGAAGAGTTTACAGATAAAAATACGAAATTGCAAAACTCGGAAAGAAAATCAAGCACGGATGATAATGACGAATTTGAGGAAGCAATGGACCATTTGGATACTCAAATAGATTACATGAAAAAATCAAACATAGAAATATTAGACTCGATAGCCAAAAGTTTGAAAGAAGAACATACTTTAAGCTTAGAGACTAATCAAACGAATGTAAATGAAAATATATCTATGAACATGCCACCATCAAACTCAGAAACGAATCAAGAGATTTTATTTACAGATCCTAATAGAAATGCTATATCAACACAAGATAATAATGTAAATCGACCGACAATAATTGAAATTAAAGAACATGAAGTAAACGCCCTGGAAATAAAAAACTTTGCTCAAAAGAATGTATCAGTAAATAACGTTCAATCTACGACGACAACCTCCTATTTAAAAACAGATAAAAATCCTAATTCGAATAAAACCAATTTTAAAAGGAACGCTTTTACTACAGTGAGTTCATTTGATGAAATTTACGATGAAATCAGCAATAGTAAAACTCCCCCAGTTGATACATTAGCTCGTAGTGAGAACCACTCAAATGGAATAGAAGACAAAATTGAATCTCGTACAATAAATGCTTACGCTAAACATCAATTAATGTTTGTTGAAATAAAACCCAAAACGCCTCAGACGATCTACATACACGAAACAATATATCCACATTTAATGGCCACAATAACTGATACAAAAGAAGATAAAACCGAGAAAAATAGTGATAATGATCCTCAACATGCAGAAAGTGGAATATTGGAAATAAATAGGGCTCATAACTCAAATAAAATAAATCTCGCAAATGTCGACGATGAAGAAATAAGAAGTAGCGAAGCACTTAATAGTAGTGTTTCAATAAATTTATCAACAAGCTCGGTACCTGATACAAATAAATCAAAGAATTCGGCTTTTAACAGATCTAATATACCCAAACTAGTCCGGTCTCTACAGAGAAGTAAACAAAATGCGGTTCAAAAAATATCTAAAGTAATAACATCGAAAGTTCCAGTCAGAAAAACTTCTCTGAAATCGGCACCGCCTCCTCCAAAAAGTCACTTCGGCAATGTTAATAATGGAAATGTTAAACAGTTACAAACTCGCTTATTCGATAATAAGGTTTCTGCTAACGTCAATGAAGCTAAAGCTTCTACGTCTACAGCTTTAACAAAGAAAAAACAAGCGCCACCTCCACCAAAACAAAGTTTACTTGAGCCAAAAACAGAAGAAACCTCAGCAAAAAATCAAAAGAAACCGTTTTTCCGCGAAACGTGTAGGACCGAAGACGAATGGTCAGGAAGTGACACAGATCCGAATGAGGAGTTGTTTGAAGTGCAACGAAACTCTGATGCTCCCCCACCCGAGCCCACCCCATGCCAACCCGTCACAGTTCGACAAGTATCAGGTCAAATTATTGATTTATCAAAAATCAGATTACCAGAAGGATCTCCTGAGGTAAGTTTTATCGTTGAAGTCATTGTCGACATCTTCTATATGATCTATAAAGATAAACTGTTTTTTTTTGTTTCAGAGACAAGCGCGTATGTTATTAGCTGAAGGTGCGATGGAAAACTGGGACCAAGCTCAATTGGCGGTTGAATTAATATCAAAAGGAAATAACACACCTGACGCACTTTTAGCTGCATTAGAATGCTCCGATATTACATCGGCTCTTGTTTATTTACACCAAGAATGCGAGCTGTGTGCCTCTAAATATCCTGAACATGAGGTAGGTACAATTAAGGAAGCTAAAACCGATCCAAATTAGGGACCTAAGTAAATTGGTCGCGTTATGTCAAACCCACCCAACACATCACGACTTACGTGGAGTTGACACATTCTGACCAAATGACATTGGTGCGTACCTACCTACTTGTATTTAAAAAAATACACGTTTAAACAAAAAGTGGTTTATTGTAGCAACTCGAGCACTAAAGGTTTATAAAAGACCGAAAGGTCTACATATCTCTGACACCATACTATTTTCTTATTTCAGATGGTTTCAATGTTTCGTTGCACTCACAGATGTTGCCGGGAATGTGCCCGACACTATTTCACAGTTCAAATTACTGAACGCAGTATCGCAGATTGCGTTTGCCCATATTGTAAAGAACCAGAACTAGAGAACCTCCCAGAAGATGATTGGCTAGATTATTTTGCTCATATGGACATATTGCTGAAATCCTTGCTGGATGTTCAACAACACGAGCTATTTCAAAGAAAGGTTAAGTAGTATTACGTTATCAAAATTGTTTACTGCTTATATATCCCATAATAAACAGATTTTAATGTTGTTACTTCTCTAATTACTTATTGCTACGACATTGCTACACCACAAGCGGGTTCTTTATTGCGTAGAAATATCGTTTAAAAACGATGTGCATTAGGTATTTTTACTAAGGTAATGAACCTTAGTAAAAATAAAGTTGTATCAATTCATCAATTTCTAACAAATATAGTTTAATATTATTTCGTTTAAAATGCAGCTCCGTGATCGAACTCTGGCTAGAGATCCTAACTTCCGATGGTGCGTGGAATGCTCGTCGGGATTCTTCGTGCATCCTAAACAGAAAAAGCTTCGCTGCCCGGAGTGCAAGTCCGTCAGTTGTTCGCAGTGTAGGAAACCGGTAAAATCTTAATGTTTTTTTTTTAAATACATATTTACTTTTATTTTTAATTCCGCGTTGAAGCCATAAAATTTTAAATCTTATCTACAACCATTGACATTCCGAGATTTCTTAGATATAAATTACGCGATTGAGGACTAATTGTTTTTTCCAGTGGACCGCTAACCATAATGGGCTGACTTGTGAGGAATACGCGACTTGGCTGGAAGATAACGACCCGGAGAGGTCGATCGCTGCTGTACAGCAACATTTAAAAGAAAATGGTCTCGAATGTCCGCGATGCCGTTTCAAATATTCTTTATCGAGGTATATTCCTTTTTGCAAACCCCTAAGCTCGGCCGCACATAGACGGCATTTGTATATTGGTAGCATTATATCAACCCAAAAAAGTAAGATATCAAACAAAATTTCAGAGGCGGATGTATGCATTTCACGTGCACGCAATGTAAATACGAGTTTTGTTACGGCTGCGGCAAGCCGTTCATGATGGGAGCGCAGTGCGGCCTCAGCGACTACTGCGCCAAGTTGGGACTACACTCGCACCATCCAAGGAACTGCCTATTTTACTTGCGCGACAAGGAACCTCGAGAGTTGCAAACGTTATTACAGGTAAAATTTATATATTAAAAAATTGTCACTAAACTACTAGCTAAACGACTAAAACGATTTAAATGATTTTTTGTATGTGTATTCTGTATAACTTCAATAGTCCCATATGCGTATGAAACAAATTTTATTGAATGAAAATTATAATAATAATATCTATGGACGCTTCACACCACGTCAGTCTGGCCCCGTGCTAAGTACCCGAAGGACTTGTGTTACA
>JAOTAV010057008.1:0-15334 GCA_026546445.1 Cyclargus thomasi
TTGTTTTTTTTTAATTTTATTGTTTGTAATTAAAATAAAAGTTTATGTTTTGATGAAATTACAAAATGTTTGCTTGAATGTTAAAGACATTGAAAATATTTAAATAAAAATAAAAATATACGACCTTTAACATTTTTATTATAAATCTTTATTCTGTTTTTGTTAATTCATCAACTATTGTTTGGGTTTTAAATTATGTTGGTGTTAAAATTTCTAAAATATAATTACAAGATATAAAAACGGAGGATTATTTTTTTGACTACTTTTATAAAAAGAATTTGAAATTATAATGAAATATATTAGAATAAGCTAAAAAATCATAAAAATATTATTTAAAGCAAAAAATATATATTCAAACGCAAACATCGGAAATAATGGATATTTTTGTTAGAAAATACAAAAATAGCACCACGTATATATCTTACTTATAATCAATTAATGCATATTTATGTACATGTGATTTTTGTTTAAACATGGAAGGTAACAAATATTTATCGTTTTGTATTTTTAAAATATCTGAATAAAAAATCAAAATATCTCTATAAGAAATATTTTGTTTTTATATAAGCTAAAATTGATTTTTAGAATATCTAAATTTAAATAGATAAAAGAATAAAACAACCATTTATTTCGAAAATATAACTAGTTGTTTTAATATCTTAAAAGCGAACAACAATGCGAAGACAAATGTTCTTTTTTTATTAGCGATAAAAATCGAAATCAAATATATTTTTTTTTGTAATTTATTAAAATTATAATAAATACATAATAGCATAAACAATTCACTATAATTAAACATATTTTGTATCTTATTAACATAAATTTTATTACTTTATAAAATATCTCTTACATTTTTATCATATATCGTTGGAATAAAATCTATTATTCTAAATAAAATTTAGGGCATTGTAAAATAATTATTATATATTTGTAGTTTAAGGCTCAAGAACTCAAGTATACAAGTATTATTTAAAATACGATGAAAATTAAAAAACTTTAAAAGAATATGTCGCGGTATTAGTAGTTATTTAAATTTTTTATTTAAAAAAATTTTAAATATTATCTTTAAAATATAAAAATAAATAATTTTACTTTCAAATGGCAAAACTTTTTAAAAATTGCAACAAAAACAATTTAACTTTAATCAAAGTATTCAATATATTTCCGTTGTCTGGTACCTGTAACACAAGTCCTTCGGGTACTTAGCACAGGGCCAGATTGACGTGGTGTGAAGCGTCCATGGATATTATATTATATTATTCCCGCAAACTAAATTAAATTACCGTGTATAGTTAAATTCCACCAAATTCCAAAAGGGGCGTTACCAACTCAGTTGTAACAACTTTTAAGCGAAGCCTCTTTGTTCTCGAAAGGGTGGTATCCTGTAAGACGAAACTCGATGAGTAATGACACTTGTCACCTGTCACTCTCCCATCGAGTTGGGCGCGCAACCCGATCTATCTGCGTGTGGGGTACCCAAACTAGTTCCTTAAATAGTCCTTGCACACGCACCATGAAGCTAATGATTTGTGAAAGCGACAGATATGTAACTGCTGGTTTTTGACACAGAATTCGTATTTCACCTTGCACACTTACACGAACGCAAGCGAGCAGACGGGGTACCTGATGGAAAGCAACTACCGTCGTCCATGGACACTCGTGACATCCGAAGAAAAACCGGTAAACTTACTCACTGAGCGAAACACAGCACGACGCCGTTTAACGCCAGTTTTCTGTGATTTATTTGTCTAATGCAGACTCTACATGTAATCGGGGATGATCTTCGATCGTGTGATCGTTTATAATCAGGACGATCATTGTACGATCATTCATACGATCGTTCGTAGTAATTTGTGAACGAGTTGATCAAAGACGATTATAGATGACTGGCTGACCGCAAACGTTGTTTTGCCAAAAAGAGTTTGGGGTTTACTACCCCTAACATTCAGGGAAATGAAAAATAGATGTTGGCCGAGTCTCATAGATACCGGATAAGCACAAAAAATTTTATCAAAATCGGTCAAGCCGTTTCGGAGGAGTACGGCAACGAAAACTGTGACACGAGAATTTTATATATTAGATGACCAACCGATCGTCCCGTATGCCCCCCACACGTCATTCCGTCATGTTCTTCGTTTATAATTGCCCGGTAATGAAAACAGGCTATCAAATTTAACCATGAAATCGAACGGGAAAAGAATCGCCTGATGCTACTTTCGACACCAAAATGGTTCTTATTTCGTATTAAGTTGATTTTTCACCTACACTCGACAATGTTTGTCAACAAGCTCAACCCCTGGACCTCAACATTTTTTTTTATACTACAGCCCGTTTACTGGATCGATAAAACTGTTATTCTACTTCGGCTCATTCGTACAAGCATTTCTCACGTCAAACTCGCTCGACAGGAACTCAGCTACCAGAATAGCCTTCGTGTATCTAGGTGTAATTAAGCGGTGGACAGATGCTAACGACTGTTATCAGATCATCACCCCTGTTACTGTTCGTGACAACTCCACATGTAATTGTAGCTTAAATGCTTACACGAAAAATTTTTTCTTATATCGCTCTAAGCTAATATTTAATGTCGAGTTTCTGAATTCGTAAAAATATTTTCAAGAATATCATTATAAAATCAGAACAAGCTTATCCTCTTCTGTTAAAGCATTTTTTTACAATATTTAGGAGGCAAACGACTAGACAGGCTGCCTGATAGAAAGCAACTGTCGTCGCCTATGGACAATCGTGACATCCGAAGAGTCGAAAGTGCGTTGCCGGCCTTTTTTATGAGGGAATAGGAATAGGGGATAATGAAAGTTGGGCCACCGGTAAACTCACTCACTGAACGAAACACAGCACAACGCCGTTTCATGCCAGTTTTCTGCGAGGCCGTGATATCAGTTTTGTTGAGCCGGCCCATTTGTGCCGAGGCATGGCTCCCTTGCGGCATAGCTACGAGCCGAGTATCTACACGATCGTGCTCGCGTCTCATCGTATATATTCGTCGATTATGAGGAGAAGCCATTAGGTTCATAGGTGAAGTTATTGTGTTGAAAAAGATGTGCATTCAATATTTCCTCGATTAAATCCTCCTTAATCATTAACTTTTTGGATTGACCTAGTTCCAAATACCCCAGCCATAAATTCAACTCTAAATCCATATGAATAAGGCTATTAATTGACTAAAACTTCCATGAATACGATTAACTTATTGAATAGTCATGATTACCTAATCGTGATTCGTCCGTTTCGGCTCATTCTAATTTCAAATCGACGCGCCTTTGATGCGACGCTTTCTCTAAGCGAAGAACAATAGTTTATGGTTAAGTTATGGTTTTTTAAAAAAATTGGACCACCAGGAAGCTATGAAAAACCTTCAAAAATCATCAAATCATAAATTATCAATTTCAGAAACGATGAACTTGAGCTGAGTAGATTACAATTAACAAAATATTAAGAATTTAACTATGGGGACTTTCAGCACTTATGAATTATGATAAAGCTTTAAATAAGGATCGAAAATAAAATATCTGCCAGATAAATCTATCTTATCGACAGCACCAGTACTAGTTACAGTTGTAAAACACTATTTATTTTGTCGCATATGTAGTGGATAGCCTATCCGGCACATCAGTAGGTAAATAATGAAACATTTTGTTCATCGTTGCAACTCTACATTTCAAATGGTCTGGTTCTTCTTCTACTCAATCCAAGCTCCCTACACTTCATCCCCTATTCCTTTCCCTGTTTCCGTTCCCTTTTACGGGAATAGCCTATTCCTTTATCAAAAAGACCGGCAATGCATTTCTAACGCTTCTGCTGTTACAAGTGTCCATGGGTGACGGCAGTCTTTTGCCCCCTAATTCTTATTAAAAAAAACTCAAAGCATTATGACGTAGATTAGATTCGCCATCGTTCTATGAGTCAACTTCCCTAAGAGTACATTACTTATATAGTATTAATAGTGAAGAGATTTGAGAACTTAATTCGTAAGACTGGCTAGAGAACTTCCAATTCAGAACTACAACGGAAACTAGCACTCGAGATGGTTTTTTGAGATCACATACAGTTCCTCTCACTTCGAGTGGTCTGTTCATTTTCACAGCTGGAGATACTCCAAGAATAGTCCTACGTAAGGGTTGTCGGTTTTATCAAAATCATTGACTCAAAATACATTGCTTTAAAGTGTGTTCTGAAATTATGATAGTTTACAAGCTAGGCGATTTAACGGGACTTGATTGGCTACAAGGTGTCAAAAGCTGTGGAATTAGCAAAATATGCTCCTTCTGTTAATGATTCAGTCTATTCAACTGACAATTACGCCAGATTGATGGTTGAAATGTCCATAATAGAAAATTATCAGTGCCTATAACAAACCTGTTAAACGATCAGTCTTCCGTCATTCCTGACAAAACTGATGGACTGAACTGATGCCGGATAGAGCGTGTAGCCTCCCTTTTAGCCTTTTTTATATTGTGTACTTGTATCTATAGATATCTAAACTGTACACTAATAATATAGAGCTGAAGAGTTTGTTTTTGAACGCGCTAATCTCAGAAATTTGAGAAATTCTTTTTGTGTTGGTTAGTCATTTATCGGGGAGGGCTAAAGGCTATATAACGTCACGGTACGAGTAATAGGAGCTAAGCATGTCTTTGCATGAATCAAAAATTTTGTAGAAACGGTTGATAAAGTTTCACGGAGACATAGATAGCCACAACTCGCGGACAACAGCTAGAATGCACATAAATTTATATATCTATTGACACATCTGGCTTCGCTCATGGTTTCCTTCATCAAACTGGCTTCTCTGGAAGCCACACAAAAACTGATGACCATTAGTAATAAATTCGCTATTCTACTTTATGATACTTATTGTGTTTTTGTCTGTTTCAGGTAAGTACAACGAGGAAGAACATCTTTTTGAAATGTTGAGTAAAAGGGGCTTTGATAGTGAGTCAAATGGTCTTTTTTTTTAATTTTGTATAGTGGGATTATATATTAAATGATTTTTATTATTGTGCCTTGCTAAGAACTCTGTTGATTATAAACCTAGAGAGTATGGTTTGTAATATAGATGTACACTCTGTTCCTAAAAATGTAGTCGTAGTCTCTACTTAAGTTGAGTTCTAGAAACTGTACCATTTTTTGGAGTACCAAGTACGCATGGACTTCCCGAAGCTATGCTTGGGTTACAAAACGAGTAAAAAGGACCTTTTATAATGATAAATTTAACAAATCAGTCGGTATTATGATAGAAAAACGTTAACGTGCAAAACGTTGAGTTTAAAACTGTAACATTAAACACGATCTAAAATAAAAGCGCATACAAATAGATTTCTAACAAAAACTACGGGAATTTCTTTATTTGAAATACAAAGAAACGAAGTCTGTTGTAATTTGAACCTTGTTTCCAAGCAACAGGAGCCCATATGCCATGAACGAGGAAACTACAATGGCTTACTATTGTATTTTGTTCATAAAACCTCAAAGCAATTTTCAACATTAGCCCCGGGTGTTGAGCAGTAATTTTAAATCCCATTCGTAGGCAAAGGCGTCGTAAAGATCTTATATTATCTAGTGTACTATATTTTTATTATAAAAGTACAATTCCTTGAACTCTATTCACAACTCTGTGTTCACAAAATGTTGCACGCGGCCATCTTGTTTATGAATATTCCATTTTTAAACCGATTTCGTTGGCGTTTAATTATTCTACTTCCAATTTGAAAATAATAAATATTTTTAATCTAAACAGGAATTCGTGGCAAAGACATCCTTCAGTCGGTTGCAAGTTTCACCTGCTACTTTTTATTTAGCAACAGCTATTTAACTTTTAATTTGTGTTATATTCAAATAATTACTAATGTTATAAAAATACAATATTAAACGCTGTTCATGCCTAGGAACACAGAGTTTTTTAATAAAACGACCAACATTCAAGTATAAAGTAACTCGAAAACTCGACAGTTATTCGTCGTATCGTCGAGCGCCTAAGAAAGCATAGCCCGTAACAATAAACAGCGTGAAACAATGTGGAGGCGAACTCATTTCGTATTCTCCACCGCCCGAACTTCATAACATACTAAAATTTAAAGTAACAGATGCGTCACGACTCACGATCTGTCGTAAACGCACGACTAGTGTAACGAGACCCCTGCGGCTCCCTGCGCCCGTAAATAATCGGCCATCGACGAGCATTGTGGGGGTCAAGTTAGGCTGGCGTTGGGGAGCTCTTGATATCGATCTTTGGCTCCTACTCCCTTGAGTTTGGTCCTCTGCTCTGAATTAGCAGGACGATTTATGTCGGTGCGTCGGGGGAGTGCATTTTGCATTGGCCCGCTCTTAATTGGTCTGCGAGTGTTTGCAGTGCCCTGATTCTACTATTTCAATGCAATTTAAAATTCATGCATCCGTTGCTTGTGTGATGCTTCTTATCAAACACCAAATATCTGAACAGAGGACTGACTTTTAGAGAGTATATGTAGGCTTTATATTTAAGAAGCTTTTTTGTTTAATAGCAATTTAGTCAATTTCTTATTTACGAAAAGGGAATAAAGTTGCACTAAGTGATTTTTATCGAACAGCAAATATCGTCTGATATATAAAACATCAGAGGACTGATTGTTGAAGATGTAATGTAGATTTTTTTTCACAAGAATTATTAGTTTAATGGGACTGATCTAGTCAATTTCCTATTCACGAAAGGGGGACAAAGTTGCATTAAATGCAGAATCGAGGTGCCGGTCGGTTTTAACATTTGCATACGTATTCCTGTAATTGACATGAGTAACCGGTATTTACATAATTAGTTAATGTAATAAAAGCGTTTATTTACACGGGTGTGCAACATCTGCTGATAAGTGTATTAAACAATAAAGAGACGCTTTAAAAAACGACACTCAAAGGTGATTTTAGTAATTTTTTTACCTTGCCATAATTTTTTCTTGATTTTTCGTCCGTTTAGAAAATAGAACGTTTTTTTTGTTTCGAAAAACCAGAACGGCTTCCTCCCAAAAGGCTTTTAGGTCGTCAGTATGGACCCGCGATGCGTCGCCCAGACAATCGTTTGTTATCAAAACAAGTTCCCTCAGACGCTTATCTGGCACATGTGGTACCACCGTGGCGTGACCCCCCTCGCCCCCCCTCTAAGCCCATAAACCGGGTCGTTCCGGGGAATGGTTATTTCAACTGAGGGGTCAAGTGATACTGGTCGTACATACCTCGCGTGCTCTTGTAGTGCGTTGTATACAATTATGGTAACTATTTTAAGGTTATAAACGAATTATCTAATGGAGAAGGTTGTAATCTCGATTGGTCGAGCACACAATATACAGCATACCGATCTTGAACATTGTAACGGTGTTAACCATAACTTAGAAATGGTATCATGGTTTTATAATACAAAAAATCGGAGCTATTATTAACACATTTTTAAGTATTCTTAGAGATTCAAATTTCAGGATGTGCCAACAACATGTCGAGTCAATATAATACTTCTAAATTTAATCTAAAATGTCAATATGGCCCCAGATAGCAAAAGTTCTATAGCTTTTGTTAACTTTTTAAAACTTTGATTGCATACTTCCTACGTAGGAAACCCTTTATTTTGGCCATCCACATGTACCCTGTGCATAGATTTAATCGATTCTAACCGAATTTGTGTCCCTCTACTCTACCCTTGTTTGTTTACCGGATTATCACAGCCGTGTTTGCTGAACGCCCACAACGTTCCATACTCCATATTCGAATTTTTAAAACGAAGGGTTTTTTTTAATATTATTTCGCCGTGGGAGAGCCACACTCGAGTCGTGCTTTGGCGCGAATGGGCCGGCACGAATGGACCGGAGTAAGAAGATCCTCAGGATCGACCGGAGTGAGAATATCGGCATGAAACAGCGTTTTGCTATGTTTCGTTTAGTGAGTAAGTTTACCGGTGGTCCCTAAGCCAGGGGGGATTCCCTATCCCTTCATAAAGTTCTGCAACGCACTTGCGACTCTTCGGATGCTACTAGTGTCCAAGGGCGGCGGCAGTTGCTTTTCATCAGGTAACACGTCTACTCGCTTGCCCCCTAAATATCATAAAAAAGTAAATTCGACTGGATTCCAACTATTTTTGATTAAAAAAATCTTTAAACGATCTGGATCATGTTTTAAAAGCTTTTACTCTATTTATAAAAAACGCAACTTCGACCGTTCATTTGTTACACTTTATGGCCTGTCTGATTTTAATATTTCACCGATTTGACAGCAGATTGAGCGTTCTGGCGGAGGACTGACACTTATTGATATTGGAGTATGAAGGCGAGATCCTGTCTCGAGCCTGCGGTACCGGCCAGGCTAAATCCGTCTTTTATTGACGCGTCCACATTAATAACACCTGTTATGCAGGTGCACAGATTGCACCAGAGGAATGACATTTACTTTGTTATACAAGGCGTAGACAAGATCCTTTTCTATCTAAATAATAAAAAAAAAATAGACTTTGAAGCCAGTATGGATTATAATCCGTTTTTGAGCGTGCCGCTTCCCTTTAAAAATGTATAATGGGGGAAATTGAAAGAGATTCAGTTGACGGAACTACGTCATTTGACCGGAATATGTGAATTCCATGTAAGTCGTTATCTGTCGGCTGGATTTGCCATAAACCGACCAAATTACTTACATCTACGATGTATCTCATTCAACGTCTCTGATAGTGAATCTCGAAGGAGACAACAGTATATTAAATTAAAAAATATATTTAAACGCATACATAAAAGTGGTCAAAATGTGAACGTTGTTATTTGTAATTTTAAGATGACCATCATTTAAATAGCCAATTTAAATTATAGTAAATTATTTCGCCACTGCGAGTGCCAAATTCCATGTGTTTTTTTTATTTTTCGTTTTTTCGCTAAAAATAATCTCAGTTTAGTTCTGCACATTCTGATAAAACCATTTTGTAATATATCATGTTGTGATATCAAAAATGTATATATATTTTTTTATTCCAATAACATGTTTTTTGTTTTTTCCCACAACCTGACCAAAATCACATATGGAACTTGGCACTCGCAGCGACGATTTGACTACTATTGCATTTTGACGTAAAATGTGATTTGCACATCGGCTGACATACTCATCAATTTTGACCACAGCAAGTCGAATATAAACAAAAACAAATGAAATGAAATTGATCATTTCAGTAATTTTACGATTTCATAATTTTTGAAGTTAACAAAATGTTATCGTGTATGTTAACGATAACAAATTATACGAAATTGTCACGTAAACGTTAAAATATAGCAGTTGCAGCGTCATGTTTAAATTTCTTTATAGATAAACAAGCAGCTCAATCGTACCTGCATTTTTACAGAATGTTTTGGGTGGAATTTCACGTATTTTTGTAGTAACTTTTTTTTTTTATTTAGCACAGTTTTTGTCTCTTTTAGGCCTCCGTACTCAAAGGGTTATCGTCTGTCAGTTTACAGGTTCTATCTCAAGAAAGGTATAATAGTAGAGAGTCACAATTTGCACAGATACAAAATAAATTAAATATCTAAGGAGGCTCACATAGTAACATCATCAAGGTATATAAGTTTTTGCCAAATTAAAATTGAAAAAAAAAATTTCATTATCCTAGTTTTTATAATTTTCCTAGTATTTATGGGAAGTAGTAGTTCTATTTTGATAATCATGAATGAGTGAATGTTAAAGACGCGAAATTTTGCTACTAACTTCAGAACTAAGTGTCCTACAGAAATTTCGGATTTTAAGTATGTGTTGTGAGCTAACTAGATGGCGAAAATTTCAGCAACATCTATATTTTCATCCCGAGGAAATGTACGGTTCCTTGGTGTAAATAATGTTGTTACAGTAGGACGGCAGCATTCAGTCGACTCGGAATATTTAAATATGTCGTTTGAAAGTAGGGCTCTTGGCTCAGAACAGAAGAAGGGAACACAGGCCAATATCCGATAAAAAAGACGTTACGCTACCCCCATACCTTCCAGCGTGGTTGGCAGATAAGCAAATGCAATTGCCAACTCATACGGGTAATTATTCCCACCTGCTACACCCAGGATCTGATAAGCAGCTGGTGCTTCCGTTGGTAAGCGCTTTCCGTTGAACATGTGGACGATGCTTCCTGATGGCTCGATTGATCAAGAATATGACTGTGCTTCTGTTTTTTGGATGATTATAATATTTCTTAGGATACTAGTTTTTTGCCCGCACATTCGCTTTCGAAAATCCCGTAAAAATCACAAAAAATTACCGTAAATTATCTTTTGTTACTTTCTGCCCTTTCTACTAATTCTATGCAGAAATAAGTGGATTAGTTGCTTCGTTAGGGCGTGAAGGAGAGACAAACACACACTTTCCTATTTATAATATCCATAATATTGGATAATCTAAACTTGCTAAGAATAATTTAAAATTACTTTGAGACGAACGTGAGGTTAAAATGAACCCGTCTAATAACTGTAATTGTTTAAGTAGAAACCCGCGTCGTACGCCAGTAACTGATTACTGTAATGGTCTCGGGGGGTATCACCCAGGTAAAATACTTTTGTCACCCGAACTCTCCAATCCTTTGTTGGGACTTGGCATTTGTGATTTTTTCTGTCATCTGATCAACAATTTAGGGTTGCGAATACCGACTTAGTTTGAGCCGTACAGGCACTTAAGAAACCTAGGTTTTAAGACAGCTTGTGTTCTATAATTTTTAAGGGATATAGAAAAATTAAATTTATGTTTATTATTCAAATTTATATTAATTATTAGTTGGTGCACGTAAAAATTTGTATACCTCGTGGGAACCTTCGATTGTAACAATATTTTCATCTGAAAAATTGATTCATAGACAAATTTCGGGCAAAAGACCTACGTCGGGCTGCAACAAGCTCAGCCGTCAAATCACTTATTTGGCTTAAGATATATCGGTCAAAACTATTATGCATCCCATCAAGATTAGAGGTATGGTTCGTTACCCCTCTGTCAAAAAAATCATCAATTCCATACAAAACGCGATTGTCAACAAATTGTTGTAATGTAACTATGTTGTTAACAATCGCGATTTGTATAGAAATTTGACAGGGATAATGAACCATGTCGTGTAGGCCGTCCTATAATAAGTCGCTTTTTTGTAAATTTATTCATTCATTTATGAAACTTCAAAAAACTATTACAAAAACATATCGCCAAACCTAAGTTTATCGGCGAGATATACGCTGTGTTAGTACGTACATCGTGCAAACTATGTAGTATAAAATAGCTTACGAATCGACCTTCTATTACACTAAGCTCCATAGAACTCTACTATAGCCAGTGATTCGGGAACAGTCCCCCGTAACACACCCACTCGTTTAACCCGCTGGCAATCAGTCCCCTGTCCGCTAACAATATAATCTAATTTAGGTCATTTCCCTTATCACTAACACAAGAACGTACTGCGGCGGTAGAAACGGGTATAAATCGTTTTACTATAAACTACCACTACAAATAATAAATACTATAGCAAAGTAACTAAGACAAAAAAAATATTTCAGGAAGTGCAAACATGGGTGCTTCAAAAACTCCGTCATACAATGCCCGTCTCTGTGTTCTTTTTTTATGCTATTTAGGGGTCGGGAAGCAGACGGGTTACCTCATACCTGATGAGAAGCAACTGCCGTCGCCCATCGACACTCGCGACTTCCGAAGAGTTCCAAGTGCGTTACCGGGCTTTATGAGGGAATAGGGATTAAGGAAGTTGGGCCACTGGTAAACTCACTCACTGAACGAAACACAGCCCAACGCCGTTACTCGCCAGTTTTATGAGAGGCCGTGGTACCTGAAACCTGCACCCTCTCGAGTGCGAACCAAAGGTCTTACGTTTTTAAAGGTTTAACGTCCCACTAAGCTACGGACGCTCTCTGAATACCCGTTTCTATGTTCTTGTATACTTATTTTTACATATCGAATGCGTAGTTTAAAATCACTACACTAGTATAGTTTTATAGTAGCTATAAAGTGTAACGAATTTAGTTAGTATAATGGTATGCAAATTTTTATTACACTGAAGTGCTGGACCAATATTAATAAAGTTTTCATCTCTGGTGACGTGACGCCGCATAATGCGCATGACGCGTGGCGACGCATAATTTTGCCGTTTCCAGAACAATCGTTGCCGAATGTCGATTATAATTGAGATATTGCAGATTAAATTAAAATTTTTATTTAATGACTGTACTGCCTAATACTGTATAACTATCGATATCTACAATTACTTAAATTATTATTAAGGAGGACAAGTAGACGGACTAAGCGATATTTTAAGAGTTATTTTGGAGGCTAAATATGTAGCCCGGCTGTGAGCACTGAAATATTTTCTATTTTACCCGTAACTAGTACAGCAGTACACAAAAAAGACAATCTGTACAATTAGAAAAACTAAAATGGGTACTTAGTTGCAATTTGCGAGTGGATAGTGCCAAATCATCGTTTTAAAAAATATGAAATCATAGTCCGGTGCGTTTGTCTAGATAACTCTACAAAATTACATAACGACCCGCGGAGCTGAATGCATAATTTTTCATCACGACTCGTTTCTATTTTAGAAAAATCTATTTATATACATAATAACGTTTTGAATAGCTATCATTTATATTAACACCAAAATGTAGCATAAATTTTCATCAGTCCTAGTCCTACAATATCATTTCGAACGGCATTACAATAACACTTTTAACGATATTGGTGGGTGGGCCCCACAGGTAGAACGCATACAATTTTACGAATGCACTAAGATAAAACAGATTAAAACCCCCACCCCCCAATAATTTAAAATAAACTGTGCGTATCGAATCGCCAACTAAACGTACCCCGACGCAGATTTCAGAGGACCAGCTTAGCTTGGCCCGCGGTGGGTCGTCGATGCGGGGGGGACGCGTAATGTTACGGCTCCGGATATAATGGATATGTTTTACTGCCCCCCTCCACATTAAGGCCCCGCTGTAATAGAATTCACCCCCCTTCGCTGCCCATAACAATGTTAAGTCGGCGCATGCGCGGCGGCCCCGGGAGCCGAACAAAAAATGCGCACACGTCAACCGAACAATGTCCTATCATTTGCATTTCATAAAAAGTTTTAAGCTCTTCCCTTCTTTATGTTTCTTTTATTTCTATATGAGAAGTTTTTCTTTATGTAGATGTACTCTTTTATATTGAGATCGTGTTTTTTTAAATTTGAATTGTTTTACTGTGACCGAGTTGGTTTCTGGTAATAATATCCCTACATTTATGTGCTGTGTAATAAATTGAATATAGAATCGATAGCAATCACGATACAAATAAATCACACGATGACGTAAACCAGTACAGTTGGCCGAGGAATAACTGAATATCAAACTTTACAATGAAACTAATTCTGGAATTAACTATCCTCAGCAGTATTTCCGGACCATTACAAACTGCAACCCTTCAAGAAGCAGTGTATTCCTTCTAAAAGCCGGCAACGTACTTGCAACGCTTCTTATGTTACTAGTGTCCATGGGCAATGGCAGTTGACTCGTCTGCTCGCTTGTCCGCTAGTTAAAAAAAAAGTGTCAATGATGTCGCTCTCATTTCAGTATCAAATAGTTGTGTAAAGCGGGAACCATACTGATCGAACTGACAGCCGCGATCTAAATAATAATTTTACATCGAAGTGTGCAAACAATAAGGCCTAATTCGCGGACGTTTTGTACGGGCTGTCAGCCGCGGACGTTTTTGTATGGGCTGTCAGCCGCGTCCTATCAGTTTGTTTTCAGCTTAACTGTACATATCCAACAAGCTGAACTCCTATAAACAAGGCAGTTGTCCGGCCATGTCGGCTGTCGAGACGGAGCCATTTGGCAGACGGAACACATTTTATTAAGATTTTACCACAATGTCACCGTAATTATAGTGACTCAAACGAAAGTTGAGGAAGTTGGGATTTGACAAAAAACCGTCTCGGTCATGCAAGGTTCGGGTTATAGGAAACAGTCGTTTGTTACTGATGGTTAAATGTCTTGCCATACTTAAAAAGTTTACAAATAAAAATCTATTATACTTAATTAGCAAAAAATTATTATGTCCGTATGTAGTTCCACACAATGATTAATACTAATTGATTAAATTAAGACTCTTTTGATGCTGCAGTAAAAAAGATGTTGTAATACATAAAATGGATGACTAATTTGTCATTCATACTTTTCGTGTCTGACCTACTTAAACGACGATCTCTTACACCGATGTTTTGTTTTTATTTTGTGGTTTTGTTGCGAAATTACTTTCAAATTTTTACTTTTAAAATATGTACGTGTTAATAAAATATTTTCCTGTTGTTATATCGGTTTCAGTTTGCATAAAACTTTTATTTCGGTATGTTAGTCCTTAACGCAGATATTGACAGGGGACTGACGGGATTAATTTTTCAACTGTCCTACCTCATTATATTAATCCGACGTGTGGATAAGGTTAATTGAAATTATTTGACCGATTCTACAGCTTCGAGTTCTATATTTCGTTCTATAGAAGCAAATAAACTCGACCTAATAAAGTTTTATTTTCGCCATAAACAACAAACAGGTATGGCTTTGTTTACATTCACGTGACAATGACCCCAGGAAATTTTTTATCGAAATAGTATTAGCCATGTCGTTTTAGAAATTAGAAACATTTGGTCAATTTTTAGGGTTTACTTAAAAAGTTGACAAATTATATCTGGAGAGTAATTCTGGTAATACTATGTCAAAATTATTGTTAAGTTTTAGTTAACTAAACATTCATCGATGGTCGTTTGACTACTATAATTATAGTTTTGGGATCCCTTAACTCCTAGATTCTGGGAAGATTACAAGTAGAGTTTTGTTTTGGTGTACCAGGAGATTAGGAGCACACAAGAGATCTGAGGGACTGAGGGCTCATGGCGCCGGCTATTGTTATCTCATTATCTGCGGCGATAACGCGCCGAGCCAAATTAGGGGAGAGGTCACCGACCCCGCCTCGGACACATCTGCTACCCCGGCAGTTTGAATTTCGACTCTATGCGTATTTTTTTAAGTGTTATTTTAGCTGTGACAGTGTTTCGTAAATATTGGTTATCAATTTCTCAACGTTTTGCAATTATTTGTTTAGCTCAATAAGACGGAATCGCCTACACGTTGTGTAACCTGATGATAAGTGACTACCGACGCCTACTAAAACGACCTTTGATACAAAGGCTCTTCTAAAATCCGTTATCTGGTATTGATTCGAAAGTGTTGACTCGACTTGACGACCTCTGTGGCTCAGTTGGTAAGCGCGTTGGTAGCTTAAGCCGGGGGTCGCGGGTTCGAATCCCGCCGAC
>JAOTAV010057019.1:0-15327 GCA_026546445.1 Cyclargus thomasi
TATTTTTACAAAATAATCAATGTGGGGGTGCTAAGGAACAGTAATAGAACACATATCAACAAAAAAAAGTTGTCTGTCTGTTTGTACACGATATTATTTTTTTGTTTAATAGCCATTAAGTCTGGGTAACATATAGGTTACTATTTATCCAGGGAAAATGTACGGTTCCCGCGTGATATACAAATTTTTGCTCAACGAAGTTACGAGCACCAACTAGAATTATTATAATAATTATTTTATATTGATTATGAACTGTAATGACTTCTTTACAGATATGGCAATTGAGATGCTTAGTCTTTGGAAAGTCCTTTGTGAACACCAGTTCCATGTTATAGCGGCAAGCTTACCACCCGAACAACAGAGTGCATTGCAAGCTGCTAGCTTTAGGTAATAACCACATCACTAATGTTAAAATTAGAAAAAAATCTGTAAATTAAATCGTTTTGTTTACTTAGGTTTGTATTGTACCTTTATTAGTAGAATTTTATACTATAATTCCTTTTAATTTTATTTCAGAGAACTGTTTTTGGGTGGGCAAGAGGTTGCTTGTTTGCTTCTCGGTTCTTTAGTAGCTGGCTACTTAAAAGATAATGCCTCGGTCGACGGCATTTCTCAAAAACTTAGACAATTATGTCCTACATTGTATAGACAAGAAGATGCTACATGCTCAAAGGTAAACCTAAAACCAAAGGTAGTATATACATTTTTTTATTTTCTTTCTTTTGATTATAGGTGTCGCTACTGGTCGTCGTGTCGCACATCGCGCTTTTGCTTACACGACGTGATCTGTTATAGCTGTTTAACTTTTAGAAATGTTTTCCCAATTTTATTTCCGAATGTGTAACATTTTTGGTCCAACTCGCACCTGGCCTTGGGTTTGGTTGTTTATTTCTTTATGTTTAAAAATTCTTGTATAAACTTGTTTATTTTAATTGTTTTTGACTCACTTTTGTTTACTTACTGTTACAGGCAAATGAACTGCTTATATTTGCAAAACAACAGAAGAATCCGGCAGAAAGAGAGGAAATGCTTAGTCAAGCCTTAAAACTATGCAAGGTAGATAATATCTGTGGTGCTCGCTTATTTCTTGTTTGTGCTATGATGTTATATTGAAATTTTTGTATTTATTTCTAGGATGTAGCCCCTAACGTCAATCTTCCTTTAGTCTGCTCTAAGCTGTTGTCAGCTGGATATTACTCAGGTGTAGTAGAGCTGTGTGTCACGTGCGCTAGTAAACTGGACCCTCAAGACAAGGCGTTGTATTTCTACAAAAGCGATCAGCCGGCGCAAGATAGGGAGGGGCAGCTGGCGTACTACAGACGGTAATGTTATTAGTCTAACCATAGACCAATTATTTTATAGACTTACAGATCTATACAACATTTCGTATAAAGAAAAAACCTATTAGGTCTAGATGGCGCTAGTCACGATGCTGGATATACAACAAAACTAGACATTTACATCAAACGGAGTAACCTTAAAACGCGAAAAAACATTTTTCTGCGTTTTTACATCATATGAACACTCGTATATTAAATAATTAATATTTTCCAAAACATACTTTAAAACTAATCCTTTTCTTCTTCTTCTTCAAGATACAATATTATTATTAAAAACTATACGACTCAAACTATTAAAAGTCTTTACAAGCGATTTCTCAAATAGCATCGCAATTCCTCTATGATTTAAACATACCAACTCTTTTGTTATAATTTAGTTCTGATCAAAGTATTAATTATAAAATACGAATCATAGACCAATTATTTGTAAGCTGTATATTATAAATTCTGGTAAGCATAATATTTTAATATAATATGTATGCATATTATATAGCATAATATTATTTTAATATAATGTGTATAAAAAGTCGTAGGTCACCTACCTAGCAGGCCCGTAATGTTTTGTGACAACAATTGTGTCAAAATACTTAAAATCGCCCAAACTTTGTTTACCTGTATTGACAGTATTATTCAATCAATAAAATAAGAAAAATATTTTAATAGAATGGAGATATACCGTGAAGTGTGCGGTGCTCTAGAGCGGCTGTACGAACGCAGTGCGGAGGCCAGCGACGGCTCGCCCGCACGAGCGCGTGCGCCCGCTAATAGCGACGCACTGCATACGCTCTCGCCCGCCGACGCACAATATCAGGTATTGCCCTTTACCTTTCCTCTTTTGTAATTTAATGTTTACAATTTTTTTTGGCAACTAACGTTTAATTAAGTTGAACTTACAAACGAATATTTATATTTTTCAATTATCTACATCATATAACACTGCTATCCACAGATAAACAAAAATCAGTGTTTCGTAAATTTGAAATTTATATCAAAAAAATGCATGTATTTTTGTATCAAAATTAGTGTAAGTAACAAAATGTAGTAGTAAAGTAACAATATGCTATACAATCTTTTTGAACATAATATTTAGATACTAAATATTCACCCCTTTACTAATAAGAATATTTATGCATCATAGCACTAAGGTTTGCTGTCTTTTTGTGGCATATTGAAAACGTCACATGACAGAGAAGAACAGCGAACCTTGGATACTTATATACTGTGTACATATTTTTATTAGTGAAGGGGGTAATGTTTAAGCCGTCGCTCCTATTAATATGGTTTTATTTCAATTTTTTCAGGGCAAGAAACTAGTCTGGGATTGTTTATCTAGGAATGATGAATTGCTGCATGTAGCTGTTTATGAGTGGCTCATATCAAAAAATTTAGGTTCCGGTAAGTGTTATTTGCTACAACTGAATGTAACATACTATATAATAAGCGAACTTTTCAGCGATTATTTTATTTCCTCAAAATAACTTCGTTCAACAGACATAAAACAATTTTAAAATTTATGTAATTTTTAATGCCCCCGAAAACGCTGTCTGCCATTATGGGATGCATATGACGTCTCTAATCGCAAAAAAACATCTACTCTTATTCTTGATTTTCTTTTAGATATTAATTCAATTCAAAAGAGGTCCTAAAAATTAATATTAAATTTTAAAAATCCCTTTCTGAATTTAATAATAAAGAAGTATCTAAAAATATTAATTTACACCACCGTTTGACGTTGTTAGTTTTGAATTTAGTGACATCACAGACTCTCACCATGGCGGACAATGTTTCGGATGACCTGATATATAGATTTAAAAAGGGTAATTTTAAAATTGAAATTATTTATTGGTATCATAATTAAATGAACACAAAATCAATATATTCAGCTATTTAATTAATCAAACTATCATACTCTTTTATTTTTTTATTCATAAGGGCAACTAGCCCATTACAACAAGTGCAAATATTTAAACTACTAATTTAGGTTGCTTTATGTGAAACCCAGGCGACAGATCGCGACTTACGTTGACTTGACATATTCCGACCAAATGACGTAGGTCGGTCAATCGGCCTAAAATTAGTTTCTTCGATGATACATACTTAGAAAACATGTATAAATGCAGAACTGATATCGGGTACTACCGGCGCGCCGCCGCCAACGCTGCGTACATACTTGGCGGCTGCAGCACGCGCGGCGCCCGCACCGGCTGCGCTGCAGTTGCTGGATCTGCTGTGGAAGGTTCTAGAGAGGGCTGGAGACCACCTCGCCGCAGCTCATGTGCTTGAGGGGCTCGCTACCAAACCCGGGTAAATATTTTTAATCGTTTTTTTTGTCGTCACTAAAGCAAACTATTGCTTTGAATATTTGGCGTTTACGCATTTAAATATCTTAAAACTAAAGTTACAACTAACTAACTTAAAATTAATCAAAATTATTCTGTAATTTCGGCGTTATTTACAGACAAATAAAACTTTCATCCTAATAATATTAATAGGATTATATGATCTACAAAATGTTAACAGACATCTAGCGTTGCTATTTAATTTTTTTCTCACTAGTACGGGCGCGACGCTCGCGCAGCGTATGTCGTGGGTGTGCGCGGGCGTGGTGTGTGTGCGGGGGCGGGGCGCAGCGGGTGGGGCGGAGCTCGTGCGGCGGTTGGAGGAAGCTGCAGAGGTGGCGAGAGTACAGGCGGCGGTTCGTGCGGCGCTCCGCAGCGCCCCCTGCACGCCGCCGCCACACCAGCTGCAGCGACTGGATGATGAACTGCTGGATATAACACAGGTAATACGAGAGATATACAAAACGATATTATGTAAGTAGGTGCCGAATATCACCATATCCTAGCTGATGTCCCGCCGGGGATGTGTAAAATGCATTTCCCATTTACAAAAAAAGGTGCCGAACATGTTTTTTAAAATTACATAAACAGTGCAAAACATCAATTCAAAAAATATTTGTTAGTGCAATATATAATAACATAGTTTTATGACATTATTAAAAAAGAAAGAACAATAGTCGTAATCAAATACCTAAGTAAAATTTACTTTTTTAAAATAAGTCTAAAAAGTATTATTATAGTAGTATTTATTTTACACAGTTGTATGAAGAGTATGCGGATCGCTACAATCTGTGGGAGTGCAAGCTTGCCATAGTCCAGTGTTCGGGACACAACGATGCTCTCCTAGTGGAGAACATTTGGAGCAACATCCTAGCTGAGGCGGAGGCGAATGCTCGCAATCTACCCACTCCTGACGAACGGCTGTCGTCCGTACTCAGCAAGCTAACGACACTGGGCAGGGAATATGTTAACACTGGCCACTGTTTCCCACTTTGTAAGTATAATAATCTTAATAAAATCGTCCGAACTTGCTACTATAAATGCTGTGTCACCTTAGGTACATGCACCAGCTCTTTTCCCTTTTTATGTTAATCAAAATAAATAAAGTATATTTCTGTATCATTTTGTCTGATGTAGACATATTATGTATGTTATCACATCGTAAAATCTCGTAAAGGCACACTTTCACCAAGCATTATATATAATAGACTTTCTTACACTTATGGCTATGATTCTAATAGTTTTGTTACATTATAAATGTTTTGTTGCAGACTTTATTGTTCGTCAATTAGAAATAATGAGCTGTAAGCTGCAGGCAGACAAGAGTTTGGTGTTCAAGGCGATTCTGAATATTGGAGTTTCGTTCGAACAAGTTTTAGACATTTATATAAAGTGAGTTTATTTATATAGAGTAAAAATTATTCGTCACTTATATGAAAAAAAAAACCAACTTAAAACAATGTGGTTAAAGTCTACCCAGTTAAAGATTAGTGTGTCCTAGTGGCCTAGTGGGTTTTAAGACCTTTAGTGCGCATTTGAGAGGGCGCAGGTTCGAACCCGGGTGGATGCGTGTACCGATAAGACATTTTCCGATCTTAAGTACATAATACGGATGCTCATTGCTGTGGAATAGCCATGCTTCGGCACGAATGGGCTTCGACCGGAGTGATACCACGGCCCCACAGAAAAACTGCCGCGAAACGGTGCGGGCGTTGTGCTGTGTTTCGTTAAGTGAGTGAGTTTACCAGTGGACCAACTTCCCTAATCCCCTATACCTATTCCCATTCCCTCATAAAAGCCGGCAACGCACTTTACGGTTATCGTGAGTGTCCATGAGCGATGACAGTTGCTTTCCATCAGGTAACCCGTCTGCTTGCTTGCCCTCTTAATATCATAAAAAAAGAAACTAAAAGAAGTCTATTTTACTTTCCATCCTTTCATTTAAATCTATGCCCAAAATCAAGTCGATTTGTTGCTTCATTCAAGGACGTGAAGGAAAGACAAACAAACAAACTTTGCCATGTACTTTACGAAAATAGCAAAAAGAATTAATTTTAATCATCATTAACTATCATTTTGTGGCCTAGAAGAGATTGCTATCGCAATATGGCCGTATTTTTATAACATATACCTACACCAATAAACAGCGAATTAAGGCATTATTTATTTATTTTATATTTAAATAAACATTGTTATACTTGTTTTAATGTGAGAAGTGTTAATCTATGTGTATTTATATAATTTAGACTGGTGAGTGTGAACGAGCGCGTATGGCTGGGTTGCGGTGACGAGTCGCACGTGTGCGGCGCCGCGGTGTGCGTGCTGCAGGCGGCGCGCACGCTGCTCCCGCCGCTCGCGCCCGCCGCCAGGCGCCGCGCCCGCGCCAGGTGCAAGGATCTGCACGAGGCTGCGCTTTCCGCCTTGCAGGTATGTACGACGGGGGCAATTAAAAGAGATCCTGTTGACGGACCTACTTTATTTGGTCGGACACACGTCACTCACGTTTGATGCGTTGAAGTATAAAAAACTGTCTAAAAAGTTTCTAAAGAGGAATATTTAACACTTTGGACAGTAGTTCTAGATTGGTGTTAGTGTGTGTAAACGAAATGACTCGATTTTCGAGTATACGTTTTTAAAACAAGATTTTTTTTCTCTTTCCAGAGTCGTCCCAACACACAACAACTTATAGACAAATTAACAGTTGCCCAGTCGTACTTGGATCGTATGGATTGAACAAAGTTCGTCATGAAATAGTTAAAAAACCATTTATTTTTCTACGCCCTTGGGGGCCAACCTAGACATTCAGTTTTAAAATTTATAAATTGCCAAATCAAAAACCGGACATCCATAAATTATTTAATTTATGTAAATTACAATAGATAGACATTTTTATAATTTTTAATTGAAAATACTTAAATCCTAATAATTTACAGTTATACATTGGCAGTGACGTTAAAACATTGAACTAACTTGTTTTATATACATTAAATAATTTTCTATTACATTCTAATTATGTGCATGAATATACGAAAATATAGAAATTGTGATTCTGTACCTCAGATGTGGTTTCTATTTTTGTAAATAAAGTTCTTAAATTAATGACTATCTTTTTCTACAAGCTCCTACAATATACAAAGATACCAATAAAGCTAAATGTAAGTGTACAAAAGTTGTAAATACCCATTTCCCGGAGAGACCTCCAAAATAAGAAACGAAATATTATGTATTGAATATTAATAACATTGGTCCATAAACCGCAAATTAAAAATCATTCTTAACGTAAATACATTGGGTATACGATAGATTAAGTATCTCTTTGTATTTGTGTAAAGTAAATTTCGGGTTATGCAATAACTTCGATCAAATATTAATAAGATGCACAGATCTCTTCAAAATTAAATAAAATAATGGCACCAAAACTATCTATGACACAAAACAACTTCAATTAAAATCAAGTCTATTGAAATAAAACTTAACTTAATGAGTTAAACCTCACAATCGTACAAAAGTTAAAATCGCGGTCTCGGAGCGGAATGGCGCTTAAGTCCAGTTTTGCCCGTGCCACTTTTTAGACGGCAACTGTGAATCTTTTATAATATTTGATCGAAGTGCAATAATATAAAAATATTGATTGATAACTTTTTATACGCACATAAGAGTCTATACCTACTTAAAATAAGATTCTTAATGTGACTCAAATCTCGTATAATTTTCCTGTTGTAAAGAGAGAAAATAAGTCACAAAATTAATGTCTATTTATTGCCAGTACCTTTAGAAACTTACGTGTAATGAAAAATTGCCACTTTCGTCGACCTACGGACTACTTAATATAAAAAATTCAACCTAAAGAGAAAGTCAATAAAGAATATATATTAAGTAAATTACGAATTTAAATAAACACTTGCGGCGGTCGTGAAAATCGAAAGTATGACCTTTACTCGAAACTCATGAATAGGCGACAACAACATTTGTGAAAAACCGCGAAATTACGAATAAATTATCATTATGTAAATAAGCTTTCGCGTGATTTACATAGGTCGGCGAAGTTTCGTCGATGTGTTTACAATGGGTAAAAATTTGGGGGTCAAAATGTCACTGGTGTTCGTCGAAAGGGTTAGTGGTTACCTTGTCGTCGTCGGGGTAAGAGTACAGGGTGTTTTGGGCCCCGCTGACGGTCGGTACCGTCGGGAGGCCTACCGTGGTCATGGAGGCCAGGGCGTTATATTTAGCTGGGTCCTTGGGCGTTATATTTTTTCTGATGGTCGTGTAAGTGGGCGTGGCCTTGACGGGGACGTCCCGGATTTTGGAGGCCGCCCTGTAAGTGTTAAACTCGTCAGGCGGCGGCGGCAGGGAGAACCCGTCGGACGTTATCTCTGACACCTCGTCTGATATCTCCTTAGACTTGTGGCGCATTTTCCGCGGCATCGTGTAGAACGTGTTCATCTGAAACGTCATTGCATTACCTTAATAACATATTATAAATATACCAATGCTTAGCTTAAAGAATGCACCGTTTTTTGTACAGTTTAAAGATTTCTAAAACATACAGGGCACGTAACAAAACAAAATAATTGTGTCCTGTATAATTCTATCTTGAATCACTGATATTGAAGCGCTGAAAGAGTAGGTACCTTTTTATTTTTACTCCTTTACCGTTCATCAACACAGTAGAAAAATTGAATTCAAAACATGTGTCTGAAATAAGATCACTATCTCACCGGTCGCGGCACAGAGTACCCGGTGTCCGGGGGGAGATGCATCACGAGGTGATCACACAGGGTATCCATGTCGCGCTTCCGGCTGATGTTCTGAAGCGAGTGGACCCGACAGGCGGTATTGTGCCGAATCTCCCGACACTTGGGCTCGTCTTCGTGCAAGTAGCGCGTCGAGTGGAACGACCCTGTTCGTCGGACGTCGAAGTTTCTGGACGGATACTTGGCCATCGCCCGACGAAAGGAGTCGGTGCGTCGCACGTTGCACTCGCTGGCGTCGTCGCTGTCGTTGCACGTGTCACAGTTGGATTCTGAAAGAAGCTTATGAATGTTAATAAAAAAAGATAGCATTTTTATTTACTAAAAATCTTAAGTATGTGTATAGTATAAAAGTGTTAAATATATTTCCGTTGTTTGGTCAACACCAGTCCTTCGGGAACTTAGCACAGGGCCAGATTGACGTGGTGTGAAGCGTCCATAGATATTATATTATAGTCGAAGAAAAAAGTATTCTTAACTACTTATGGACCCTCCTATTGTTACCCCTGTTCGATGTAACGCAAGGCATTTATATTTTTTCATAGTGGATTTTCACACCTAACAAATTAATCGTATCTTGAGAGGATAGCGTAAAATAATTTTGCGTACCGTCCGTGGTGTACGCACAAAGGGGCGGGTCGGGGCGGGGCGCGTCGGACGCTCGGTCGTGCGCACAAAGCACGAGGCCGCACGCCGCCAGCGCCAGCAGCGCCACGCCCCCGCACAGCGCCAGCGCCAGCGTCGTGATGTTTGTCACTGCGCTGATCGTGCTATCCAGCTGACCTGCGACACATGAAGTTGTAAACTTCGTTTCAATTCATTTCACACTTAACTTAGACAAAAAATTGTGGCGCAGTTAATGTTATTTAAACCAATAGCATTACTAGCCAGTATGTTAGCTTATATGCACGAGTAGATTATTTACATTCGGGAATTTTAATTGGGTCATTTTCGTATATAGCTCTAAGAATGCTTGTCTTTATCATTAACACACAAAGCATTGCAAGCACGTCACTATTTAGTTAGGTGTGTCGTTATAACGAGGTAGTCGAAGTAAAGAGGCAAGTAGGTAATGTGTATGTTTGTTACCTTTTCAGTTTCCAAGCTTAAACGGCTAGACCGATTTTGATAAAATTTGACATAGTGCTAGCTAATATTCTAGATTAACCCATAGGCTACTTTTTACGCGGGGCACAGCTAGTAATTAATATTAACAGTTTCCCACAGAATGTAGATAATGGGTCGGTATGGTGTGTGATGAAGAAATAGTGAATTAAAGAACTGGAATACAATATCAGTTGCTATAGACGCTCGGTTAATTTATGTTACCGTAGTCAAGGCTGGTAATTAATTACGTAGAACTCGTCTTCGGTCAGTTATGTTTTTCCAACAGTCATTTTCATGTGTCTTACTTCTACTACTAAATTTTGTTATTGTACCTATAACATTAAGATTCAAGAACTTCCTTTAAATAATAGTCTATACTGTATTATTGTATAGTATATGTAGGGTCTTTGAACAATTTCGTTCAGGGAAAATAACACTACCGTGGCAACACTTTTCACACAGCCCAGAGAAAAATTGTTGTTATACCTTATTACGATAATAATAAAGGTATTGTTTACTTAAGAAAAAGATGTTTTATTGCGGGTTTCTGTCGGAAGTTTTGTCTAAAATTGGTGTTACGGAGTTGCGGGCATTAGGAGTATATAAAGTACCAAGTATTACCCAGGGCTTCATCAACGATGTTATCCAGATCAATTTCCACGCTAGGGCTCTGTCCTTTGTCGTTGAAAGCGTTTATCACGAACTTGTACTTGTCCAGCTTGGGTTCGGGGATCATGAATCTGGCCTCCACGCTCACTATAGACATCACCGGCTCCTTGGACTCCAAGGAGTTCACGGTGAATTTGAATTTCTGAAACATGTAATAGGTATAGCCTGATAGTAAGAGCGGTAACTGCAAAAAAAATTAGTAAATTAAGGTATAATATGTTATCTTTGTTATCTTAAATTTTCTATGGTTTCATTGATCCCAGAATTGAAAATGACGTAGAACAGAACCTATAACCTAACCTAAACCACCAAGGACTAAGGACAATTTAAGCTATCTATTTAAATAGGTAGAGGAAGTAAATTCGTACCGTGTAGTGTGTACATCATTAACGTGTTTCCAATCACATCCTAATCTCTCGTACGAGACCGTTACTTGACACACAACATAATAAGTTAGAAGGTTCACAAAAACGTTTCTACAAATTACGTTTTATTTCAGTTCGTAAAATCATACAATTCAATTTGTGTGTCGGTAAGGTCACGGCACGAATACCCGCTGTCGCAAACATAAACCGCTGTGCGAATATGTTTAGTTTAATTTATTGGTGTGTTCCAATGTAGGCATAACATCGACACAGTGGCGTAGCGTGGGTGTTATGCGATTACGAACGTCTGTATCGAATTCCTAGAATTTGTAACAGAATAAATACATAATGAAATATTCCGCGCTTTTATGGCTCCGAATTTTGACTTAGTCGTGTTAATGCAAAATTACAAAATATTTAGAATATTTTATTATTTTCTGTGAAATTTTGTCGTTCCCTAAACAGTTTTTTTTTGAGATCTGAGAGGCGAATTTTTCTCTGAGACCCGGCACGCTGCGGCATAGTTTGTTACCTGTAGTTATATAAGTGATATAAGCTACCTTACTAACTTGTTAGCTTTTATTGGGTTCGCTCGCGAAAAAAAGTTTTCTACGGTAACAGACTTTTAAAAAAATTTGCCTAAATCTAGAGCTTAGATTTTCCTGATTGAAACCTGATTTTATAATGACGTAATAATAATAATGAAAGATTTGAAAAATTACTTTGAGATTTAAAAAAATGTTTTCATTTCCTTAAAAAATCTCTGTAACTCAGCGAAGGATCCCAGTCATTCCAGTCAAAAGCACCAAACAAATAGTCATCCTCACAAACATTCACACTATGAATATCCACTTCATTTTGCTGAAATTTGTTTATAGATATTTTGATTTTCCGCGAATGAACAAAGAATATATATTTTGAAAAAACGTCTGGGTTATAAACGATTTTTGCACAGGCGGGTGACATCCAGTTTTTGTTGTACCTGAGGCATTCCCCCATCGTGTCCCTCTTCACATGTCACAGTGATCTCCTTGTCCAGGTTCTTGATGGCCACGCAGTCTGTGGGCGGGCGGGGCGCGGTCTCGTCCGTCACCAGGAACCCGCATCTCTTCTGAGGCTGCTCGCTTACGACACCGTTTAGACCCCAGCAGTATATGAGAGCTGAAATGTTGTTCCATTACTTTAGGGTAATCGTATCGTAAACTTTAACGCCTTTTTTCATCTGGCGCCCAGATAAAAAGACGCAAAAGTCCTCAAGGCGGGCTTTATATAGGTAGGCATTTGAATTAAAGACAGGGGGCGCGGAAAAAAACTTGCCTAGGTCGCTGGTAGTCCTAGGGCTAGCTTTGCATTAACTAATTAAAAACAAGCAAATAGCTCTATCCCATAAAATATAATCTACAACAATGGCTTTGATCTTTGTATTTTACACATTAAAGTCTTCACGTTTTTATCAGTCTATATAACATATGAATTATATTTTCTGTACATTTTACAATATGCCTGGCATGTGGTTGCACACTACTGCGACAATAACGCCTCAATGGAAGTGAAACATGGATGTGTTAGGAATCGGGATGCAATTATCTCTATCTTGACTAAATAATATCTTACCTGTGCTTCCATTAGGTCGTTGATACATGAGTGTAGAGTCCACGGTCTCCAGAGTAATCGACTGGTTGTTCAGCTTAGCGCCGTCCAGCTGCGTGACGATCATCCAGTGGTAGAGGCTGGGCTGTGGGCTGCCCCGCACTCTACACGTGAGGTTGACACACTCGCTCTCACCCACGCCGTATTCTAGAACAGTCTCGTCCTCGCAATATGGCGGATCTGAGGGTCGAAAAATTCTTTAATGAAATATAACTTAGTTTAAAAACGTCATAATGAATATTTGTTAAATGGAAGTAAAGCTTGCAATAATCGTGCACTTGAATACTTCATTAAGGCACTATTCTATTTGGAAAAGAAGGGGAAGTTTACAAATAGGAATATTATTAAGCACAATTTACCTGGTAGCTAGGGCAAAATAAAATGCAACCATTTTGGGTAGACGGTGATTTCCCGCCTTCATCGGTATTTTTTATTCCTCCGGCATATGACAGGACAACAACGTTAAGAAGTTAAGAGAATAAAATATTACTCACAGGTGACCTGCAGATCGACAGGCTCGCTGTAGGATGATCCCTCGTCGTTTGTAGCGGCACATACATAGTCACCCGTCTCCTCCTCACTCACGTTGGTCAGCTTCAGGCTATGCTGTATGGAGTTCTCTACACCGTCGGCGCTTTGTATTACCATATCGTCCTGGAAGGAGCGCAATAAACCATATTTTAGTATGTACCACACAGAGGTGCTTCAAGTCATGTATCAAATAACCTAACCTTCCCACTTAGGTGATTACATATTTATCAGTATCAGAAAAGTTAAGTACATGCCGTACCGCACATTTTCATAGTCTCATTCAGACACTCTTCTTCAGTTTTTAGTGTGGTTGAATGTGCGAGGTTTTACATAATAATTTCGTATAACGTAATCTAAAATACGGCGCGTAGGCCACGAATATGAGTTAACCCTTACCTTATGAAACCAAATTAATTGATAAACCGGCGGATTTGCTTGTACGCTGCAGTTTAACGCCACCGTGGAGCCCTTTACTACTGAGATAGTGGCGTTCTCTATCTCATGCTCAGCGACTGCGGCTACTATCTTCAAGACCGGTGGGTCTGAAAGAGTCAATTTGATCTAAACTAGCGAATAAGCGCAGCTTTACGAGGGTTCGTGACATTTTTCAAATGCATGGGATATTCGGTTGTCCAAAGTATTCCGTAATGGTAACAGTTTTTTTTATTGTACGGTTTTTTATTATATAATATTATGTGGATACTCAGTATTATGCATTAGCTTAAGAAAAAGTAAACGATTTATTTGACTACTAGTTTGTGCCCGCAACTTCGTTGCGCTAAAATTTGTATATCACGCGGGAACCGTACATTTTCCCGGGATAAAATGAATCCTGTATGTTGCCAAGACCTAAAAGCTATTAAACAAAAAATATTTATTCAAATCTGTCCAGTAGTTTCTGAGATTAGCGCGTAAAAACAGATAAACAGATTTTTTTGTCGATATGTGTTATATTACTGTTCCTTAGCACCCCCACATTGATTATTTTGTAAAAATATTAAATGTACAGACACTCCAATTTTACTGTTTTATTATATATATAAATGATGTTATTATAAACTTCTTATTTTAAATAACGTATAAAACTTTAACAATTATTATGAAAGTTTTATACATTGTAATTTTTAATCGACATTTGTAAGAGCGGTCTGAACCTAAAAATGGCCATCAAAAATGAAACTTGATAAAATAACCTAAATTATGTTATAGTAAATAAATCTTATTTAATCACAGTTATTATATAATAATTGTGAAATCGTTCGTATGTTCGTCCGACTGTCACACCGAGACTGCTGAACGGTTTCTGATAAAATTTTATATTTAAGCACAATTGTGTGCAGAGCAGACTCGCCTATGTTCGCCGATCATCTATGTATATAAAATAAAAAGTCCAGACTGACTGATACAACATCGCCGGGCAAAAACCGTTAAAGCTATAGCGATGAAATTTGTCCAGTAGGATTGTTTTATTGGGTAGCTAAGAAAGAAATTTTAAAAATTCTACCCCCCAGGGGGGTGAAGGTTGGAAGTTTGTCATTTGTTCAATTACAGACATGAAATTTAATTTCTGAGCTATTGATTCAAAATAAATGGATAGTCTTTTTTTGAAATTGGGTAGAATTGTGGTTAAAGTTTCAATAAAATTTTCTACGCTAGTCTTCTAAGTAAAAGTACTTGTAAGTTCGTCATTTCTTAAGTTAGTGACCTAAAATTTTGTTTCAGAGCTGCTGATTTAAAATAAATGAATACGTGTTTAAGCGTTTTATAGTTTACATTCCGGAGGGTGAAATAGGGTTTGAAAGTTTGTATCAAAATTATTTTTAATGTGAGGGAAGCCGCGGGAAAAAGCTAGTCGTATATAATCTCTGTCCGGTAAGTTGACAAAGTACTACGAATGACTACCTGGATGCTTGTGTGATGATCGTACCTACTAACGAGCAACTGACATCGACGATAATGTAGAACTTGCTAACATTTTTTTTAATGATATTTAAGGGGCAAGCGTGCAGATGGGCTACCTGATGGTAAGCAACTGCCGTCGACCATGAACAATCGCGACATCCGAAAAGTCGTAAGTGCGTTGCCGGTCTTTATGAGGGAATAGGGAATGGGAATGAGGATAGAGGATTAGGGAAGTTGGGCCACCGGTATACTCAATCACTGAACGAAACAGAGCACAACGCCGTTTCACGCAGGTTTTCTGTGAGGCCGTGGTATCACTCTAATCGAGCCGGCCCGCTCGTGCCGAACCGTGGCTCCCGTAAATACAACAATAAGATACTTTTTATTCCGATTAAATGCTAAAGTTCATTCGCGAATGTCTTTAATTTTATGAGAACAAAGCCACGCATACAGACATATTCAAATAAAACATATTAAAAATGAAGACCGTCAAAAATTATAATTCCTTTGAATTAGCTTAGGGAAATGTAACATATTTTTAAATGAAAAACGGCTGGACTGCGTCCGATTTGTTACGAAATGAGAGGTCCTGAGGTCCTGAGTGAGGTCCTCTTCGGCAGCACTCGCGTTACACCGCCATACTAAATAATTTCTAACTCACCTCACTATGTTT
>JAOTAV010057030.1:0-15325 GCA_026546445.1 Cyclargus thomasi
TCTATATATATAAAAGAAAGTCGTGTTAGTTACACCACTTATAACTCAAGAACGGTAGAACAGATTTGGCTGAAAATTGGTAGGGAGTTAGCTTAGAGCCAGGAGACGGACATAGGATACTTTTTATCTCGTTCGGCAGCGTTCGATTTTGCAATAAAAAAACACAATCTGCTTATTTATTGCCATTAAGGCGGAACAAAGTTCGTCGGGTCAGCTAGTTTTTAATAAATAAAACGCTACGCACACTACAAAACACACACTACAATATTTTGTCATGACACGATAATCAAACACGAAATCTTCAAACACTTTTGTTTATTATTAAAGTCAGTGATTTTTTTTAATAAAATTTAATGGCCTGGTAACGAGACCTTCATGACAAATTGAAGTCCCTGATTGAATTGAAAATAGATATAGTTTTTTATAGCACCTTACTAAAACTTAAGATTTTAAATATTTATGCTCGAATTTCGATCACAGGGCGACCTCTAGTTTCTATAAAAACACCGAAAGAAAAACCGAAAATTAAGCTTGTTGCTAATTGCGGTTTGTTAAGAAATGACATTTTTTTGACAGAGGTCTAATGGCCACTTCCGCCTACGTTGTGTAATAGAACAGGTGCAGGGTGTAACAAAAGTAAATGATGAAACTTTAAGGTGTGTATGTGTGTGTTATTTACATAGATGACTGTGAAAGTTGTAGCGGTGAAAGCGAAAAAATATTTTGTAATTTGTATGGACAGGCTCATGAGTCATGTCTCTAAATTATTTTTTTGCTACACTCTATATAAAAGGTTGGACACTAGTCCACAACTTAATACACTGACAGAGCACATCCCCTCTCTCCAAATACTTGAAATATTCAAATATTCAACAATTTCCTAGTCCTGTCATTCCTTCTCAGACACTTGTTAGGCCGATCGCCTGTCCCTTTCTCACAATCTAAACGCTATAGGAGAGAAAGAGAGCTTTAACTTGTTAAATCGTGATCGTTTCCTGGACACTTAACATAGCATAAAAGGCATTCTATTCGGAATGCAAATTCGATCAGGCCTCGTACATGTAAGCCGTACATTTTGCGATAAGCCTTCTCAGTCTCTTCTAAATTTGTATCGGTTCTGTAGTTTAGGCGATTGTACGCTTCATAATAATTGCTAGTTGGCCTTTGTAGTTGGGACTTGAAGTTTTTTTATGGAGGGACAAAACAATCAGACGGACAAACCAAACACTTGTAACTCATCTTGTGTTGAGCATCTGCAAAAATCAACACTAAGGTCCGCATTTATATCAAAATATATCAAAACATTTTAAGATGCTGTTTTCATTCACGAAAGTCTCTTAATTGATGAAAACAGCATCTCAAGATTTTTCGATCATACTCTGAGTGTTCTACTGTAAGTCTAAGCAACTAAGCGCTTATAATACAGCAAGGCTAAAAAGGTCACTTAGCAATATTAGTTAGAGCAGTTGAAGACATAAGTGGAAGAAGCGGACAACTAGCATTTTGCAACCTTCGAGTATATACTCATGTTTTCCCATAAAATTTTGACAAATCCTGTAACTTACATATTTCATTATCTAGCTAGTGTATCTAGCTACACATCAAACCCACATTGTTTTCATTTCAAATAATTTCTCGGGTGCAGAAGCGTTAAAATGTTAGTTATCTGCTTCTTCCGCTTATGTCTTCGATTCATTTTGTAATTTTTTTGACAAAAAGTTGCTTATTTTACAAAACTTGAATTTAAGAATCAATTTAATTCGATTTTGAAGTATCTATTTTATCAAAACTATTCAATTTAAAAAAAAAACTGCTAAAATAAATGCAGAACAATTCCTTTGCAATATTGCTATTACGAACTTTTTAGGCCTGCGGGTCTAAATGCTCAAAGCATTATTTTATACCAGTTTTCTATAAAGTCTTATCCGTTTAAGCATATTATTATTTAAGCAATCCCACGTTACACTGAATAATGGAATTCATAACAAAGAATATGTTAATGTAGAGATTTCGAAAATGGTGTTTTGTATATCAGTTTATTCTAATCTGAATCGGCTGGACAGATTTTAATGAGACTTGTACGTTTTGTAAGGTGAAACCTTATAAATAAATATCTATGGAGATTAAACACTCAAATCTGATACTGGACTATTAGTTACATTTCACTTCCTATTCGTACATAGTAAACGCAAATGTCAAGTTGTTTGTGCGTTTGTCAATAATTTATGCTGAAGCAACACGCTGGTTACGGTAACGGTGACCAGATTCATTGCAAACCACCAATTACTCACATAGTTAAATTCGATACCTAAGTCGCACAATAGGCAGAATGAACCAGTAATCCGACAAATTCCCGGGGTAGACGAGGCTAGTTTTTCAACCCAGGACAGCAAGCTAGTTCTCTTATAAACTGCCTCGGCTAGCTTGTCAACGAATTTAGATAGATTACTAATTTGGAATTAAGTATAGATATACAATTTTTTTTTTGGGTCGAACAGGAGGACCTCCTCCTCGACTCGTGTAATGCTCACATACGACGGCATTCTATCATCACCTTTGCGCAACTGGCCTAGTTTTATTAATGGAATTAGAGGATAAGTGAGGATATGGGTCACCTTATGGAAACTACACTCGAAAGAGCAGGAGCGTGGCAACAGGGAACAGGCATAGTGATAGAAGTGGGTGAAGGGAAGCTGCGCCTCCGGTAAATGCACTCACTGGACTGAATCACGCCAGTTTTCTGCGAGGCCGTGGTATCATTTCGGTCGAGACGATCCATTCGTGCCGAAGCATTGGCTCGCCCACGGCAAAGTTTCTATGAAACTAGCTTTTTATACTGAAACCTAGTCCTCCCCACAATAAAAGCATTTCGCGCCGAAATCCTTGACGTCATCTCACGCAAAAACATTTCATTCATCAAACATCTGTTTTTGTGAAAAACATTAGGCGAATATACCATTGTAGCACTTATGTTAAGGTGCTAGGGGCGAAAATTGCAAGTCAACGTTACGTAACTTTTTTCGTATGGATTATTATTCAATCCTTTCATAGCTGAATCATGAAAATCTTGATCTGTATTAGCCTAAGTGTACCAGCGGTGAGCGAACTTGTTTTTTATAAGAAAATTGGATAGACTGAATAATAGGATAGCACTTGTATTGGAATTTTCAGTAATAGTACGTTCACCTCTTTACTCGTAATAAAAATTAAAAAGATTTTATTGTATAACCTGAAAGCTAGCTAAGTATATAATGTTATCAGTTTTAAATATTACAAAATTTCTCAGCTTCAAACGTCAAGTTTTTCATTTCAAACAAGTGCGAAGCGATCGAACGAAAAGTCACGTGATCTAGTCGTCGTTCGACAATGTCAATCCCATACAAAAACACGCCAAGTTATTTTCGTAAACGATAATCGCTTCGCACTTGTCTTGCGGGCTGGTTTAATCGAATAGTAGCATTCTATATTCTTTCTGTTGCATTTTTTTTTTAAAAAAAAAACCGTATCAACCCAACCGTTCGGTTACAAAAGAAAACACACGTACTGGTTTTATACTTTGTAATTTGACCGATTTTAATGAAATTATGTATTGAGACTATAATTATAATCATAATCTTCGTAAAACCAGATAATGAGTAAGGATTAGCGCAGACAAATTGGAGCAACTGAAAAAATTAAGAATCTTTGTTTTTTTTTCAAGTGCTGTAAATTGTGATCAAAAGTAATCGCGCAATAGTTATTTCCCTATATTTTACCTGTAATAAATAGAATGGCAGTACACTAAATATTCGGCCAGGCAATACATAGGCTACGTTACCTCAGCACCTAAATGCCAAAAGGTCCACAGCCACACAGCTATTCACATGAGTGCGTAATCGCCCTAAACCTATAATGTTGCTAGTTAAAAACTAACTGAATTTATTTAAAAAAAAAAAACTACTGTGCAATCAAAAACATGTTCTAATAAAAATATGGACTTTTATTCAACTATACTAATAGACTACTGGCTCGTCCACAAAATGGATGGGTCATATGACCCCGCAGGAGACCTTTATGGGACGGTAGAAGAGCATAAAATATAAGATTCTGTTCTATGATTTCACTTGTAAGCTGTCCAAGTGGGTGCTGGTGAGAAATCTAAAGTTTATGTCTAAGAAATTCAGGTGGTCAGAAAGTACATTTTGGACATATATTTTTTACAAGCTTACCGTCTAAAGAAATTGAAGATCCAGAGCTGTATAAGGTATATACGTAAGCGTATTGAACGATAATAAAAATATATCTTTCTGTATTTTCTCAAAGTGTCAGGAACTCAAGACAAAAATAATTATCACTCCACGAGCTGGTATTTATGAGAAGTTCGCGAGGAAGACGATTGTGCCAAATTTATGGCAAATATTGGCAAAACAAATGGCAACACTAACAAAGTTAGCCAACGCTGGTTCAAATTTACTGCTAATCTCTAAACGAATTATGCGCCTGATCATTGGGACAAGTTATTCTGGCAAATTTATATCTGCATCCTTCGAAACTTTGTCGTATCAATTGAAACTCTATTCCGTTAAAATAAAGTTGTAAATTGCTATCTACAGTTTATACGTGACGAAATAATTTTGTATAAATTAAAACTACGTTCACTGCACCTATAACCTTTAGCGAATTCTTATCAAAACGATTATGAACAAAAGCTGAGTGGGATTTATGTTATTTTTGATATACTGCGATTCTGAACGTTATTATTGTGTCAGAAATATATTAAATATAGGTGTGGAAATGCGATTGTAATTTTCATTGAAACTGGTCAGCTCTAGGGGCGATAAACTCTTAACGCTCGTTATGATAGGTATCTAGTTTGTAAAATTGTATCATTATGTTAATGCATCACAGCATCGACCCTGTCCGCATTCTAGCAAATAAAATAGTATTAATATACAAATTTTTGGCGCTTTAGGCAGTTAGCAGATTATATTCGCATCGGTTAAGTAGTTTCACAGCATAATATTAAGTATCGTGACGTAACTAAAATATATAAGGTTCTTTTTACTACTGACTATTGAAGGATCTTTGATTTTTATTTAAGGATAAATCAACTTTTTTATACCAGACAAGTCTTTGAATAAAAAATCAATTAGCATATTATCCATTGACAAAATAATTTTATTCGATAGCCTATGAAATATCTCAAGCGATAATTTACTAAATAAATACTAAATCAAAACAGCTCTATGAAGTCGGTGGTTCAGAAAAATATTTTTTCATGCAAATTATGTTGTCCCCGGGCAACTGCTCGTAAACATATGAAACATATTTCAGAAAAAATAAGAACTATATTTTTTTTCTGAAATTCTCAGTTATAATATTGGTAATATTAAAGATAATGACGTGTATATGATCAGATTTAAATTAGGTATTAGTAATTAGTAATTATTATGTTATAAGCTCGTAAAGGCAGAAATTGCGGAACCAAAATAGTAGATTTGCTAATAATAATTGGTCTACCAACTGAACTGTAAAGGTATGCTCTACACTCTATCGTTTGTAATCGTCGATTGTGGAGAGAAGCTATAACAATGAACAGAAGAAGACGTGAAAAGGCTGTCTTTTCAGTGAATGTGAAGCGCAATAAGGCATTATAATGCAGGCGAAAGAATTCCTAAACTGTTTTCCGTTGTCTGGAAGAATCTACTTTCGGTAGTAAATCCGCTGTTTTTTTTTGGTTTATTTTTCAACTGTAAATTGTATTTTTAGTTCGAATAAAGAGTTATTTATTTTCGAGAAAAGGATGCGCTCCGGCCCGTTACGGTCGTTTTTGGCCTCATTCCGCCTTAACTCACTAAAAAGGTAACTTCACATCTCTTCCATTATCCATATCAATAATTGTTGTGTCCTCCTCTTTATAATCGGCGATAACAGACGAGGACACGCGAGCACGATCGTGTGGAAAGCATACTCGGCTCTGCTCACCGATCATCGTGTTTGATCGCCGTTAATCAACTCGTTGACATTACGAACGATTGTGTGGATGCTTGCCGATTTCGTAGCGCCTGGCCTCGCCTATTACTTTGTGACAACTGCATTCACGGCACCATGAATTAATCCTTGTAGGTATGTACCATGAGGGAAATTGAAAGAGAGCCAGTTGACAGGCCTACTTCGTTTGGTTGGATTTCGGAATATGTCGATTCCATGTAAGTTGTGATGAGGCTGATTTAAATTGGTCAAGTGGCGTGACCAATATACTGAAATCCGCAATCTGGTTCTGTTTTATCTTCCCTTATTGTACGAAGCGTCATTTTCCGTTACTCAGCACTTTAACTAGTATCCTTGTTTATTGCAACTCTAAGTTATGTATGTAACGTTAGCTATTAAATACGCGCTTTATCTTAAGTGGCATCTCAAGTTGTGTAACTACAAGTTTTAGTAGGCACTAGGTAGTCTAGGTTCTGACTAATGACCTATGAAATCATAGGTAACCTTTATAAATTGTAGAGAAGCCGTTTCGCGTTTATTGCAATAAAATTATGTAATTTTTGTAACCGTATAACTAAAAGTCTGAAATCTAAATTTGATGATTATATTCTTAGTAGGTGACGCCCGCGTCTCCGTTACGACAAATTTAGTTTGCCCGGGAACCGTACATTTTCCGTACTAAAGAGTTTTTCGGCACTCAAAGTGTATCCATACCAAATCTCAACACAATCTGTTCGGCGGCTTACGCGTAAATGTAACAGACAGACACATTAGTGTTGAAGTATATTGCGTATGCATATTTCGGACTTAACTAGAAGTTGGGTTTTAAATTAACTTCAGTTTTGTTCAAAAACTTTTTTGGGCCAGTTTTCCAACAGGTTTGAGAATCTATTATAATTTCTTAGCACGTGATACATCAACCTCTTCAAGAAATTTCTCGAATATCCGATCAAACATTTGTCTGGAAATGTCCCTAATCTACTTTAACCCATCATGGCCAACGTGTAAATGCCGCTTTATACTCACAGCTAGAGAATTCTATACAATAATACCAATTAAGATATCTAACATGGTGACCCTATTTACCGGTAATGGACGGACATGCCGACAAAGCTCCTTACTCGGCATTGACCATCATTCCGCGTCAGCTCGGACAGAATAATGGTGACCACACTGACCAATTAGGACAAATATCTAGGCGACATTCTAATAAGAGTCGGTCTTGAAAATATTTTAATGAGTGGTAACTCTACTTATTTTTTAATGTAAAGCTGAAAACAAACTGATCGGACGGGGCTGACAGCCCATACAAAACGTCCGCGGCTGACAGCCCATACAAAACGTCCGTGACTGACGTCAGACGCGGCTGACAGCCCATACAAAACGTCCGTGACTGACGTCAGACGTGGCTGACAGCCCATACATAACGTCCGCCACATATGCCTTATAGTTTGCGTCCATAATGTCTTGTATACACGTTTTAAGTAGATAAGTTTTAACTTAATTATAAGTTACTCGTTGAATGTAATCACAAAATTTAGTATCAAGTTGCAAGTTAAATTACTTAAAATTTAGTTAGCTACTTATCTACTTAATACGTGTAAACCAGACATTAGTGGCGTCCGATCAGTATGTTTTCCGCTTAAAGCTACTTGATACAATCCTTTAACTGGTCGTGTTATTATACTCATCATATTAGCTTTATGAAAATACTATAAACTACTGTGGTCGAAATTCGACCGTATCTATTTAAATCCATCGTGTAGAGGAGCTGTAAAAAACAATATATTCTCAATTCAATCACAGACTTCAATTTGGCATAAAAATCTAATGAGATACCATGCCATAAAATTTTATTTAAAGAAATCACAGACTTCAACCAGAAACAAGCGTATTTCTTGTATGATTATCGTGTCGTGTCAAAATATTATTGTGTGCGTGTAGTAGTTTTATTTATTAAAAATAAAACGCTATGCAATATTAATGTATATTTTGAAATAATAATAATTGCTATTCCACGCTCTTCCTCCATATCAACTATAACTGGGATAAATTTCATGCTTTTACATCTACACGTCTTACGTAAAAAGGGGTACAAAGTTTTCCGCTCGCGTATATATAGATAAGCGGTTTTTCACGCAATGATGTTACAGGGCATCGTAATTCCTGTTTCGTCCTACGAGAGCATTGAATAGGAATTAAAAAAGTATCCTATAATCAAGTCACCCAGCTCCTTCTGTTACGTATTGATTATTGCCAAAACCCGTTCCGTACTTTCGTATGAAAATCCAAGCAAACAAAATTTCACATTTATGAAATGTAGACTAGGCGGCAAGCGGCAACGGCAGTCATTGACTCTCCTAGTCTAGGCGCAATCTTCAAAACGCTCGCACCGGTAGGGTATCGAGAACCGGTTCTGTTTCAAGGAACCGGGACTTTGGGCACCAGACTTTGCTGTAACCGGGAATACCCGGTATTTTCGGTACTTTATTTTTCTTATTGGTAAATTTAAATAACAAAACTCTGAAGAGTAAAAGTACAAATTAGAATTATTAAATAAGCATGTTGTATATGTTATAGCAATAAAACACTAATGAATGTATGAAAAAATAATTAAAAATATTTTCTTTTCTCAACATTTAGTACGTTTTTAAAACTATTCGAAGTGTATTAATAAAATTACTAGATCACATCTAAAATAGTAGTGAATTATTTTAATTTTCATAAAATTTGTATCAAGGAGTGACATCAATTTCTATTACACATTGAAAAAAATATCTGGCAGTGGATGGGGTAGCGTAATAAAGACAAAACAGTCGCTCCTGTACTGTACTCTAATAGCGTTGGTGCTGTCAGTTGTCATTACATAATTGTATTTTAAAAATTCCGGAATTACCAAAAATCCCGGTTCTTGTATTTAAATTCCCGGTTCTTTTGCCGCTACAAAGAGTCGGTACCGGTATTTCCCGGTTCTATACCCTAACCGTAAGTATTCAATATTCTGATAATCTCTTTGAACTTTTTAGATTTTTTATGTCATTAGCATGGATTAATCCCTACGCATTTTATAGGTTTTCTTATATCCTAAGTATAAAATTCCTCTTGCTAAGACTTTGCTGTCTGTCCGTTAAAAACAGTGAAAGCTAGAGAGTGGAAATTTTCACAGATTATGTAATTTCTGTTCCTGCATTAACAATAAAATTCTACAATTCAAGATTATTATATCGATAGTTACTAGAAATTTCGTCGAATGATGCTCACAGTTTGTTGTGTTTACGCCACATTGTAAGATGGCGGTTTCAATCTCCGGTACATTATCAGCAGATCTATGTCTGTCACCACTACATTACCTGGTTAATACGGAAACCCATATTGTGACGCATAACAGGAAGAGCCTTGGTGGTAACTTACCCTCATTTTGATGAGGGCTGACCCTTATATACAGGTTAGAAGTTAATGGTAAAACTTCAAGGATCGTATGTGTGCCTGATATAGAGTTCACTGTGAAAGTAGCTGCGCTGATAGCGCAATAAAGGAGCGTGGAATACCTATATTATATAAAATATATTTTTAACCCTATATATTTAAAATAAATTAAACGCTACGCACACCACAATATTCTGACATGAACGATAATCATACACCAACTACTCTTTTGTTTATGGTTGAAGTCTGTTTTCTTCTATACATATAATAAAACTGTAAAGTTGGAGAGTCTGTACATTTAATATTTTTACAAAATTATGTATGTCGGGGTGCTAACAAACAGTAATAGAACACATATCGACAAAATGCTGTCTGTTTCTCTGTTTGTACGCGCTATTCTCGGGAACTGCTGGACTATTTTTTTTTGTTTAATAGCTATGTAAGACCTAATAGTCTTGGCAACATATAGTATGCTTTTCATACCGTGAAAATGTACGGTTCCCGATTGATATACAAATTTTTGCGGGCACCAACTAGTTTTTTAATATAATTTAATGGCCAACATTTTTGCCAAGTTGAAGTCTGTGATTGAATTACGAATTATTAATGGTCGAATTTCGACCACAGGGCGACCTCTCTCGGGGCGGCGAAAAGAGAACTAGCTTGCTGTCCTGGTTTGGAAAACTATTCTCGAGTGTCCCGAGCATCAAGCGCTATAGGATACTAATGTTTTAAATGAGAAAGTGTGTTTTTTGTCCTCCATCACGCTCTAACGAAGTAGCCAATTGACTTAATTTTTGGCATAGGTTAAAATGATAGAGACTCCTAAGTAGCACATCAAGCTTCCTTTACTCTTGGAAAAACATCACGTTTCCAAAGAAACTTACAAGAATATTCGTATTTCTACGTGTCTTGTAAATTACACGCAAGCCAAGTCGTGGCAAAAACTAGTTGCAAATAAATCATTCAAAACTCAATACAAAATGCATATTTTTATGTAGTAAAAGAGTTCAGTTTTGAACAGCTCATCGCATCGTCTCTGTCCCAAATGAAATAGGATCGTTTCTTCTGCTTCTGTTAGGCTACTTACAACTCTTGACAGATTCTTCATACAACATCTGTCAAAAAAGTTGCGGAAAGACTATCTAACGCTTATCAGTAAGCGGTTGAACAAGCCCTTAACTATGTTAACAATTGTTTAGAACACAAACGTAATTGAAGGAATTGTACCTATGTCCTTATCTAGAACCGTTTAGTTATCGCAGTCATTCCATCAAAGACTGCACAGTTGATCGGAGGACAAATTCACGTGCAGCGACCTTGATTATAAGAAAATAGCTGCTAATATTTGAAAAGCTTTGAAGAGTTGGGGACTGTTGGGTTAAACTCGAATACTTGTTTTGGTAGAATTCCAATTTAGTGTGCGTACAGCAATGCAGATTAGGCGAGAGTATCTCCCTCATAATTAAACACGGTATGCTTTTAAGTTATACTAGAGGTCGCCCAGTGGTCGAAATTTAACCATAAATAGATAGATAGATAGATAGATAGATTCTTTATTGCTCACAATCAAATATGAAAAAGGTACTAAAAAAAGGTAAAAATATTTAAATCCATCGTGTAAATATGAAAAAAAATATAATTCAATCACAGACATTAATTTTATTTAAAAAAACACAGTCAGACGACAACCATAAACAATAGAACATTTCGTGTATGATTGTCGTGTCATGTCAAGATATTGTAGTGTGCATAGCGTTTTATTTTAAAAAAAATGTAAGAACTCATATATTTTAAAATTATACTGGTATTCCACGCTCCTCCTGCATATCAACTATAACTGGGAGAAATTTCATGCTTTTACATATATGCGTCTTTCTTAAAAAAGGGTACAAAGTTTTCCGCTCGCATATTAATATATAGATAACGATTTCAAGAAACTCAGTTGTTCGGATTTATCACAAATTATATCTACGATTATAGCATAATCATTATGATTTATCCCACGGGAGCATTTTTAATCGGAATAAAATGTTATATTTAACGTCAGCTAATAATTTCTTCGCAGGTGTACTAAACATGATGTTAAGTACACCTGCGTTCCACATTCCTATAAGAAACTTCTGTGTGATTGACTCATAAACATCCAAACACACAACCTTACACAATTTTAGTAACTGGGATTCTAGCTGAAAAGTAATTATATTATTTACAAATACAGAAGAAAAAAAACATTTCGTTATCACATTATTTCGTGATACAAAGTACATTTATATCCTTTTACGACTCCCGAACAAAACAGACACACAGACTTTGATGTTAGTTATATTATGTTCTATCTCTATACAGTCTATCTCAAGTACGTTAGATCTAGGTCTAATACTTAGGACTAGAGTTAGGACATTTCGACAATCCTATCTCCTGATTGACACTGCGACCTACCGCTCCTACCGATGGTGTGATATGCCTTGAAAGGCTTTACATGCACACGAAAATCGCCTCTATTGCCTTACAATAAAACATATTTTCCAGTTGGGAAAGTTCGCGTGTTATTTCTTCAATAATCATGCGAGAATAGCCATTATTGCGATAATATAAGATATATTTTCGCATGCACTTTCCTAACGCATTGGGAGGCATTTCATATCAGAATGTGAACAGGGCCGTTTTGTAGATTAATGCAATGATTTCCTTTGAATAACAAGTCTATAGGGCTTAATCAAATCTAGCTGTGGTTTTGTAAAATTAATTTGATAATAAAATATCACAATTTAATTCGTAAGTATCACTCATAAAACCTTTGAGAGATTTTATCATAAGAATTGATGGCGGGATTCGAACCTGCTCTGCAATTTACTAGGCCGCGTAGGTCGTTTCAATGTCTTTTTAGTTCGACATTAATAAATACTACGGAACCCTTCACACATGGCAGATTTTTTATCGCATGTTTATTTCGGAACGGAAAAGTATCATTATTATCTAAGCCAGCTACTACATGTATAATGGGGGAAATTGAAAGAGAGCCAGTTGACGGACCTACGTCATTTGGTCGAAGTATGTTAATTCTATGTCGCCGGCTGGGTTTTACATAACCCGACCGAATTACTTAGATCCATGATCTGTATCTCTTTCAACTTCTCTGATTGTACAATCTGGAAAGTTGAAACTGATACAGATTGCGGATCTGAGTAAATTGGTCGTGTTATGTCAAACTCAGCCAACAGATCACGACTTACATAGAATTGACATATTTCGACCAAATGACGTAGGTCCGTCAACTGGCTCTCTTTCAATTTCCCCCATTATACATACCAAATTTCGTTTAGAAGTTTTGACCCGATTGACAAACAAACATTGAAATGAACAAATCTGTATTTGAGTTTCGTAGAACTCTACCTTTGGGACCATTCATAAAGTACGTCACTAGTGTATTTAAAGATTTTTGACCTCTCCCTCCTTGTCAACTGTCACACGTAGTCACATTTCTGACACCCCCCTACCTATAGTAATTTCACAAATTTGAAACTTTACATCGAAAAATTGAAACCACACCAGTATTTCAAATTTCGACAACAAATTAATAAATATTAATTAATATTTGTAATGTGATATCACAAAAATAAGAACCCCCCTACCTCCACACCATGTCACACTTCGTCTACCCTCTTGTGACGTACATTATGGATGGTCCCTTTTCTGTTTAAACTTGAAATTGAAGACAGAGTCGCAATGGTCAAAACTGAAAAGTAATATTTAGTAATATGTAGTGAGCATATTCTGTGAGTACGGGGGATAATCCGAGTCATTTCGGACGAGTTAGAAAGTCGGCACGGCCGTAATAGCTTTTACTACAACTACTGTAGGAGGTACATGATGACTGAAACATGTGGGACTCTCTGTCCGTAGACCATGGGAAAAATTCGTACCGCGTACGTAGTCTCACTATATAACTTTGCGTCTATAGAGTCGGCCAGGATGAATGTATTTATACGGTTTAAAATGCTTTTACTTTTTTTATATTTAGGAAGCAAGCGAGCAAACGGGTTACCTGATGGAAAGCAACTGCTGTCGCCCATGAACACTCGTGACATCCGAAATGTCATGAGTGCGTTGCCGGCCTTTATGAGTGAATAGGGAGTGGAAATTGGGAAGTTGGACCAGCGGTTAACTCAGTCACTGAACGAAACACAGCACAACGCCGTTTTTCACGCGAGTTTTCTGTGAGGCCGTGGGCCCACTCAACGAAATCTAGGATTTCGTCAGTTTGGAAAATGTCTCTTCAGTACACGCCTCCACCGGGGTTTGAGCCTGCATCCTCCCAAATGCGAACTTACTAGCCTACGAATGCTCTCAAAACTTGTTATAAGAAGCTAACCAGACTAGTTATTTTTTATATCTTAAGGTGACTATCTATATTAATCAGTTCTTTGCTCGTGCCTATTTTTGTATTGAAATTAACATTTTAAACCGTATGAATCTTTTTACTAACAAAGAAATCCACGAATATCATTCACGTTTCATATGTACTCGTATAAAAATTTAATAACATGTAAAAGTGTCTGCCACATAAAAGAGATATTTCGCGGATGGAATAGATTAATTCTTGTTTTTTTTTACAATTTCACCAAATCTTTGTGCCCACCAAATAAAAGACGGATAAAGAAAATTTAGATATTGAAGACATCAATATTTTCTAAAGCTGAGAAAGCAAAATATCGCTAAAACGATATGGAAAATATTTTTTAACTAGAATGTATACGTGTCTACTTCTGTTCAGCTTATTTACCTGTAACTTAGCCCGCGTCCTTTCCCCTTAACAAAAATATGTACAACGCTACAAAATAGTCCCAAAAAGTCCTTATTAAGCAAAACCCACGGCCACCGTACGCTGTCGAAGCTGTTACCATCAGAACGGGCGATTTGAACTTTCAGCTTGTTTTAACGCTAACCCCCAGTTGTTTATGCATGGAACACCTTCCAGATTCTTGGAAACACCTCTCGTGAATGTTATAATAGAGGAGCTGCAATTTCACAGTCTCACGGAAAACTGGTGTAGAATAAGCTATGCAAGAGGGGACACCAATAATGTACAATCGGAGAAGTTGAAACAGGTACAGATCGTAGAACTTAGTGATTCGGTCGGTTTATCTCAAACTCAGCCGACAGATGATCCATGATCTGTATCTCTTTTAACTTCTCTGATTGTACAATCTAGAAAGTTGAAACAGATACAGATTGCGGATCTGAGTAAATTGGTCGTGTTATGTCAAACTCAGCCAACAGATCACGGCTTACATGGAATTGACAAATTCCCACCAAATGTCGTAGGTCCGTCAACAGGCTCTCTTTCAACTTCCCTCAATATACAAATAAACCTTTCACAGGACTCAAACCTTCAAATCGGTTCATTGGTTTGACCATAAACAGACAACACACCTTCGCATATTATATTGTAAGATATCGTAAAGTCTCAATGATGTAATAATTAAGTGCGCACACATTATGTTAGGGTGCAAGTATTTTGCATTTTACTGTGGCCTTGAAAAGTGTGCGATAAATGCGATCCTTCCATGTATACACTCAGTAGCGGCATTTGGGCGATGCTTTGGGCGATGGGTCGGGTAAAAAGTGGCGTCGCACACCATACAAAAGGGGGCCCGGCAGTTTCCTTCGTATGAACTAAGGGGGCGCCGAACCTCAGGGCACCGATAGGGCTAACGCCGACTCTGACTACACCCAATAAGTAGACGAACATCAAACAACGTATCCGTTCCTATTCAGACACTAAATCTGTAACGCAAACACAGACTCCAATAAGGCACCAATAAACTCGGATCGAGCTCTCAAACCGATAGGCAAAGGTGAAATATAGCCTAAATCCAAACTATTTGCGCTTAAACACAAACTAAACTTTACCGTCTGATAGATA
>JAOTAV010057041.1:0-15320 GCA_026546445.1 Cyclargus thomasi
ACAAAAAAATCGAAATTCGAATATACGTAACCCGCGAAAATTCAAAATTCGCGATACTTTTTGAACACACCTCGTAATGAATTATAGGGAGGATTTCAGACTTCGAACTGTAACTGTCTTCTTTTCATGAAACCCATACGTGTAGATAATTTATAATATCTTCAAAAATGATTTGATATTAAATAGTTTTAATATATATTTTACAAAATCCCTCTAAATAACAGAGCCCTTGCCTACATCTATCTATTATAATAATATAAAGCTGAAGAGTTTGTTTGAACGCGCTAATCTCAGGGACTACTGAACAGAATTAAAAAAATATTTTTGTGTTGGTCCATTTATCGAGGAAGGTTGTAGGTTATGCAACATCTCGCTACGACTAAAAGGTGCCGAGAAATAATCAAATAAAGTTGTAAAAAGGGATCATTTTATAGTTTCACTCGGAAGATATCGCAGACAACAGCTAGTTAAATATAAACTAAGACATCAATGATATGTCTTAGAGTAATACCAGTCGATGCCCGCAACTTCGTTGTGTCTGTCAAATGTCAACCGGGAACCGTACATTTTCATAGAATAGACAAGTAATTGTCTGTATGTCTGTTTGCTACAGCTATAACGAAACATACCGCAACGTTCTTTCATACCAGTTTTCAGTGTTCCCACGGGAGTTACCATAATCATAATCATTTCAAGCTAAATCATTATCGGATTTATTACCAAAACGTCATTAACTTAAGTCCAGCGATAAACGTCGATGATCGTTATGAAAATTGTTATGGACTAGCTGTCCTAAGCCCGCTTCGATGGTCATTTAACGTTGTGCTGATAAAGAATACATAAAAAAATAACCAATTTAATGAAGTCATTCTGAAGTTATTCTCGTGCATACTTTTGGGAAATCTTTTTTTAACTGACTTCCAACAAGGAGGCGGTTATATGTTTGGCTGTGGATAATATGTTTTTTTTTATTTATATAGATTCGGTGCGCTGACTCGGTTTGAAAAACTGTTTATATCTGGCCAATATCGGGGTAACTCTAATTGCCATTTATTGGCTGACAGTGTTGGCTTCATGAAAAGGACATTCATAAACTTACATAAAATTTAGTTCAGGGGCTCTTACATTTCTATCATTTTCAAGAACATAGGTTTATGATGCGTATCTAACCAAATTACCATTTTTTTCTCTCTTTTTCTTTAAAGGCGTCTTTACTTAGGGACAAATTTCATGGTTTTATACCCCTTCCCTATTGTGACGTCACAAAATTTGCAAATTTACACCTTAAAATTAGAAACACATTGATATTTCAAATTTGAGATTACATTTCAAAATTTAAAATGTGATGTCACAAAACTGAACCCTCCACCCCTATGTCACACTTCGAAGACCCTCTCTCTACCTTACGTATGACGTACCTTATGGATGGTCCCTTAACAGAGAAAATGTAGAAAAAAAAATATATATATTGCATGTCGAAGTGGTCATACAATATATTTAACCGATTTAACGATTATGTCATAAAATGTATAATATCTGTAACTGTACCAGCGTACAGTCGCGTACAGCACCGAGAGCACGAGACATGGAACACATCCGTTACTCAGCTCCGTTACCGCTGACCGGTATAGTTCGAGTCGAAAATATGGTCGCCGCAACTTATCCGAATTTCTCATCAGAAAAATTTGGATGCCCCCTCGCCGTAACGCATTCTGTTTGTAACCGTCGTGGATCTACAAAATTTTTGTATGACGATCTGACTGCTGCGTAAGAATTTCTGATCAGAATAATGCGGACGCCGGATAGCCCTCAGTTTATGTTTCGTTGTAGACTCCGACTGTCCGAAATTTCTGGAAGAGTTTAATTTGTGGTCTGACTTGCGTCCGAATTTTTCTAAACAGAAATTCACATAATTTGCGGCCGGGCTTAAGCTGAATTTGGGTTTCCGTTTGCGACAGTCTCAGTTAGAAAAAGCACCGCTGCCGCGCTCTGTCTGTCCAATTATAGGGTTATTTTAACAACGCAAACTTGAAATAGACTGAGAAAAGGATCTTATTTCTATCATCAATTTAAAAAGTATACACTAATCTTTCTCATTGTTGAACTAGCTGTCCCATTGCCAACTTCTTAGGCATTTAAAAATAGATAGTAGCCGATTCTCAGAACATGCACACAAGACAACCGTTTATATATATACTCTTACATTTATTTTTATTATGTAAATAAAAATGCTTATATGTCGTGATTTGTCTAAATTTAATTGTTATTTTTTTAATTTATTTTTTATTACTTTTGTTTTTTCCTTTGGAAGTCAGTTTTAATTTTTTGTTAATTTATCAAGTTTTTAGAGCAGAGTGTACCGCAGTAATGGCGGCGCGTGCTCAAAGCTTTTAATTTTTATGATAATTTTGAGAAACGTCACGCACATTTGAACATTACGTGAATACTGTCTGTTCGCTCCATATCATAAAATTTTGAACAAACTGTACTTTGTTATGTCGAAATTAGAAAAAGTGTTTTGAACTTTGCTAAATATGAGAAGAAAATTATCATACATTTTCTTTACTGCAAATATAAATTATACCGTATTTAGGTATTTAACAATGAATATATTAATAACACAATAAAATATGAGTATATTTGAATCGTTAGCGAAATATTTAAGTATTTTCAGTGTGGTATCTTATACTGAATGTATCGGGACTAAACAATACTTCAAGTTGTGTATGTGTGAGGCAGAGATAAAGAGTTCACCGTATAGAAGTAGCCGCACTGTAAGAGATTTTTTGTTGTTACAGGGTGTAACTAAATAAGTGATAACACTTTAAGGTTTTCTATGGCAGCGCTGAAAGTGAAAAAGTTTAATGGTGATTTGTATGCATTTTCACAGACGGCACTTTCATATTAATGATTATCACTTTTTGTTGCACCCCGAATATGGGTAAGGGCCCATACAAATCCCACAAAAATCTTCATAAGGTTAACACTTTTCACATTAAACTTTAGACTCATGTATTCACGCACATCTTAAACTAATGGTTCATAGCTCACTTCTATTCGGAGTGCAACAAAATTAAGTGATAACAAAGTGTCTAGCTATACGTGGCCGCGGACCGCATTGGTCCCTGGTCATCTGATATGGTCCACGCGCCATTGTTTCTGAGGTACCTGATGAGCTTGAAGCAGAAGGTATTGAAATGCAATATGATAGTAACTTAAAAGATGATGAAAAACCAACTGGGTGTTTTTCTTTTAAAGAATTTTCATGACGCCGCGGACCACCGACGGTTTGAAACCGTCTCTTCAGGACGGAGAGGTAAGAACCACTACCCTATAGTGTGATCATACTTTTTTTGTGTACACCCTGTATGAGGTGTAACACCAGATTTGGCAGATATGCAAGTACATTACCGGTTATTTGTCTATCCATACCGGTTTTGGAATAAACTGTAACGGAATGACAAACGGTTTTTACATTTTTCTCTTACATTGAATTTATGATTTAGTTATAAAAGTCTTGAACTCGAAATAGCTTCTTCGAAAAGACTACTTGTTCTTTCCACATTTTGTTTTCCTCAAATTCTTTTTGGCGAAGTTCGCTTACAATAAACATAAGTACAATCAGAGAAGTTTAAATACGATAAGTAATTTGGTCGGTTTATGTCTAACACAGCCGACAGATCGCAATATACATAGAATTGATATTTTCCGACCAAAGAACGTAATTCCTTTAACTGGCTCTTCAATTTTCCCCATTATACATACAAATTGAAAAACTTTTTGTCCAATTTGTATTTTTATAAAATGAAAAATAACAAATTAATATATATTTAAGGTAGTCAGTAAGATAGAGAGATCCGATATACGCTGTGACGTCAAAGTTTTTGAATCACAGTTCTAATATCGCTGTGAGTTGTGACTACTGACCTCTTTTAAATACTGTAGACTGACACTTTGAAATAACAGCTCTTTACTGAGGCGATTTTAGTGTAGGAACGAGTGTGAAAAGTCAACTAAATCTGACGTAATTTGCAAATGACCGCTTGATTATTTCAATTCTATTTTGTTTATTAAGTGTTTAACTAAAAGCTTGAAGAAATAAAGTTTATTTGTTATTTCGTATTGTTTTTTTTTATACTGTAGTTTATAAATAGTTTATGTTTAAATAAGTGGTGGAAGTTATGTAAGACTCATTAGTTCCTTTACCCCTCGTCACTACCATCAGCGCCAAAATACTGCATATCAAATCACCTTAACACGGCTAGGCTTGTCGTCAGTCCAGCGTATTTATAATATAGAGGGCAGTAGTTGTGACCCTTTCTAGGAGTTACCATGACTCTCTTTCATTGATATTTTTGAATTCAGTCAAAAGAGGGCAATTTTGACGACCCCTGGCTGTAGATTTGAGACCTGGGTGGGTGGCGACGCGAAGGAACAAAACATGTTTTAATATTATACCTCTATCCTGTCTAGTAAACATATTTTATGTCATAATTAAAATCTGTGTTGTACTGAAAGTATTATATATTCAGACAAATATCAATAGTCCATTATTGATATTTGTCTAAAATAAATAATTGAGTTCGAATTTGAATAAAATACCCGTACCATAAGTCCTGCGGACACTCAGCCCGGGGCCAGACTGACGTGGCCAAACGATCATAGATAATATTATAATGATTAAAGATCGGCCCGCCTTTACGAAGGCGGCGCGCTTTCGGCCAATCTGGTGACACCCGACTAACGGATGTCCCCACTTCGTACACCAGCTCATTACATTTACTGTGCTAATATTAACGTGTACTCTGATTTTCATGTTAGTGAAGTGGCGGAAAAAACACTCTAAACAAGACGATCTCGTAAAATCAGGAAAGTTGAAACAGAGCCAGAAGAAGTTCTAAGTTCTGACGACCTCTGTAGCCAGTGGCGTAACTATACCGTTTATAGGCCCGTGGCAAATTCATTTTCGTTCCACTATGTCAATCCAATACGAAAACACGTCAAGCGATTATTGTAAAATATTATTGCTTGCCACTTGTCTAGGAGGGCTGATCGGGGGCCCCTGCCGGCTAGGGGCAAGTCGGCATTTTGCCACCTTGTAGTTACGCCACTGTCTGTAGCTCAGTTGGTAAGCGCGTAAATAGCTTAAGCCGGGGGTCGCGGGTTCGAATCCCGCCGACGGAGCAAAAGTTTTTGAATGTTCCCGGGTTGTTTGGTACGCCTAACACAAGTCCTTCGGGTACTTTTATTCTAATTTATTAACTGAAAAAAAATTATAGGTATGTCGGTATGTGCGTAGTGGCCAAGGTGGCAAAGGAAGATCTCCACTCTTGATCTGGCTCTATTTGATGTACCACCACAGACACTGTACAATCGACATAATATTTTCGCTTTCTTATTTGTCGCGGTACCCACATTAAGCGTAATAATCCTGCATCGAGCTATCGAAGTTTCGAAACATGGCGGTGTATATACGACAGCTAAAATGTATCATGTGGGCTTCGGCCTGACCGAATATAATATAACACCTTTCTCGGTCGGAAGATCTGTCTTTGGCTACCACGTACGATTCCCATATTGGTGACCCCCGAGCAAGTACAATACCCACATAGTCTTTATGATCATTTTTACTTTATCTCAGAAAGCGTCCGTGGAGCGGATTTTAATTGCGCTGACTTTTTTTTGTATGATTTTTTCATTGATTGTGTTACAAGATTGAAAAAAAATCCGCGCGAATAAAATTCGATCGATAAAATCTTCTTCAGGTAGCGTTTTACTATAATTTTGAATTTGACGGTTAATTCTCCAACCAATCTGGTAGCGCGTAATTTTTAATTTTTATATGCTTAGGGCCTGTTTCACCGCTCACTGTTAAAGTTTCTGTTAGGTTATCCACACAGGAAATACTGCTGGTAATAGTTCATTCCAGAGTTTTACTATGCGAGGCAGAAAATTACACGAAAAGTACTTAGTAGAGAACTGCCACTCATCAAGACGAAGTTGGTGGTAAATTTTTAATAATTTATATATCGAACCATGAAGAAGCTCACAACAAAATTTTGCTACAAGAACTTTTGTATGGGAAACCATTGATTGTATACTTATAGATACGTCTAATTGTAGACCCGCCACCCGGCATCACTATGTATATTGTTATCGATAAAGCGTCAATTATCTCTTCTTATTACTTGACGTGGGAACAGACCGGAACAGAAGCGAAGACACGATACGAAATATCACACGAATATAACACTTATCACATACACGCTAAGACACATTGTGCTGCGAAGTCGCATCGTGTTAGTGATAATTTCTTTTTGTAACCGCGCTATCGACCGAATATCTAGATTTTAAAATGATGTGATGTTGTGACAAGAAAAGATTTAGTTACTATTGAGTTTTAGTCTCCACGAGTAAAGTTAAATAACCCTGCTAATGTGTGAAGACATGAGCGGAAGAATCAGGCAACAAACATTTCATAATATTGGAACAATTGGCTATTTTTTTTTCCTTATTATCTGTAACAAATCTTGTAAGATGCCCACTTCATCACCTAGCTAATGTATCTTACCGAGATATGTATGTAGAATTGTGTGTGTATAATATGTATGTAAAAATGTATAATATTATGTAGAATTGACATTTTTTGTTGAATTAAAATCATTTTCCCGGTCTCAAAGCCTTAGTTTGCGCAAAAAACAGGAGTTTTCAAAATGCAATCTTCTTGTGTGTAAAATTATTTCACTTATGTATTTTATTATAAACACGAAATGTTGTAAGCGTTTAGATGTTTTGTTACTCCAATAAAATATGACATTTATTAGCTGATAAGGTGTAATAACATCAGTTTATTTTGAGCAGTTAAAACTTGTTTTTCTAATATTTTTTTAGATTTTACTACTCCTGTTGCCGGTTGCCCTCGACTTTGTCCGCGTTGATTTTTCCTGTTGAAATTTTTCCTGAATTTTCTTTGCTATAAACCACACGCAGACCGAGACCTTTCCAACGAATGCAAAACTGTAAAAATCGGTTCGTGCGTTCAAAAAGGGGTTTTCCTTTTTGAACGCACGACTTATTTTTAAATAATAGATTTCATTATGAATATGCTTAAACACAAAAAAAAAAAAAACAAAATAATAAAAGTTAGTCAAATGTATATTTAATAAAGCATTATATCTATTATAATATTATCAATTTTAATCAAAGACTATTATCCCACGAACCTATTGTATAATGTATGTTGGGCAATATGACACTGACATGATTGTTGACTTAAAGATAAAATATAATATAAATCGCGTTTTTCTCTCACCAACATAATTAAGTTTCGCTAAAACCTATGAGGCCTTGTTAGAATAGTAATTTTGTTTATAGCCGAACATCGATTTCATATTTAGTCTGACCACTATAAGTTGAACCTCGAAAAAACCTTCCATATTCAAAAATCCTGTAGATGGTATCACACAATTATTGTAGTGGCGAAAAAGATTTTGATTTATTTATTACATTTATCAGATCATGAGACCTAAAATCGAGTATTTCAATATAAGTTTTTGTAAAAAGTAAAGTGTTATTCTTATTGAGATTTATAGAACAAAGTGTTGTTCGTAATTAATCAAATACAATTTATTTGTTATAATCAAATTAGTCTCTGAATACCCGAAGGAGGGAGAAAATTCTGTTTCTTATTTATAGATAAATAACATGTCACATCTTACATAAAAACCAAAAGATTTTATGTAAGATGTGACATTTTATTTAACCGTAAATTTAAAAGAAGTTTTGACGAAAAGACAGGGAAGTTATTAAAATCCTACAACAAAAAAATGAAGGATTGTTTTCTTTTCAATACAGTTCTTAATTTTAGCCGTTATTACTCATAATTCCCAAACTTATTGAGTGACATGACTTGTTTTCGTTATTTATAGAATTTCCCTCTTCCTATTTGCCTATTTCCTCGATACTAGTATGAGTAAGACTAAAGGTGACTCTTAGACCCTCGCGACACGCAATCGCGATCAGCAAAAATTCGAATCAAATCGTGACTTTATGATCCAGGTTTTTTATTTTTCTCCACACCACTACAAAGCAGTGACGTACCCTCGGACACAATAAAATAAAACCTATTCGCTGGGTGCGTGTTTCAATGAGGAAGACAAAACATACTGATTTGAGATATCAAATGACCGCCTGTCATTTAAAGAAATTACAATTTGTGTGCCACCGACCGCCGAGCGTTCATTTTTTGCCTCCATGTAACCCTACATTGCACCTAGCGAATAGCCTAAGTCCTAATCTATTGTGATTTTTATCAGGACTTATGTGTCTCGCAACCGCGTACCGCGCCGGTCGGGCTGCCACCTTTAAGCTCTCGGCACAACTAATACCTATCGATGGTCCCACATTTTCTCCTATTGTTAGTTTTTGCTCCATTGTCTGTACGGGGAGCCATGTCATAATGTCACGAGTGTTAGAAATTCTTCATTCATTAACATTATTAAGCCTTTGCCGCAAGTTGGCACAAAACTTCGGAGAAAATGTCAAAATTTGTTTCAAATTCCGTTTCCAACTCGAACGCTGCTATGGATCAAATTATCTACAGTGGTAGATGATTTGATCCATAATATTACAAAGTTATTTAATTTCAATAAAAATTAAGCTGCATTCTTTTAAAATTTTCCCCCTAAAAAGAGCAATCATATAAGTTTTGTTGTTTGTTAATATTACTTACGTGCCAAAATTAGCTCTGTTTAAGGTTGTGATTTTGTACAATTTGATTAAAAATCGACTTTTCAACACTAAGAAGCAAAAATCAAAATATGTATATGTATAAAACATTTTTAGGAAGCTGTAAAATGTGGTTATATTTATTATATTAGACTCTTGTGATTCGAGATCTAATATATAAAATTCTCGTGTCACAATTTTTGTTGCCATACTCCTCCGAAACGGCTTGACCGATTTTGATGAAATTTTTTATGCTTATCCGACATCTATGAGAATTATTTATTTTATTAAATTATTTATATGGCATGTTGTTTATTTATACGTTTGCCGGATCAGCTAGTTGACTTATAAAGAACGATAGAGAGATTTAAAATTGTGATTTTCGAACATAGCACTTTCGAATTACGTATTTCACTCGTTAAAACTCTCTATTTTGTATTTTTAATTATCCATGAATGTCAGTTATACAAGATATCGCTGTAATCAAGTCATTATTCAAATCGTTTAGAACTGGTATTTTTGGTAAAAAAATGAAAATTGTTTACGTTAATTTTTTTTACAAACTAAAATAAACTTTTATTAAGGGAGTCTTGAACTTGAAAGAGATAAATTATTTAGAAATGATCGAAAACATTTCTCAAAAACCATATTATCTGTATCATAAACTTTTTTAACGAAAGCACGACCGCATCTCAACTTATATAAAAAAATTAACGTAGAGTTAATTCGAATTGATTTTTAAACGTCTTCTATATCGACTTTTAATATATTTTTTAATTCTCTCAACGTAAAAAAATCTGATCACTTAACAACACATTAGAAAACAATTAATTAATAAACCACAAAAGTTAAATAAAATAAGTTAAACAAAAAAATTACTTCTCATGTAATTTTGTTTTTAAAACTGTAAACGTTTTTTTTAACCATAATTTTGCACTTATTGCCTTTTAAACTCAGCACTGTAGATCCTAGCCTCGTAACCTAACCTTTAAAAAAAAATTTAAAAAATAACTTACCGTTCTTCATTTCACTCTAATATCGTCAACACTATAATCACTGGCATAACACGCGGGCGCGTGCCGCGACTGCACCTGTCTGTCTGTCAGTATCGCACGGGGTATCTCGTGTACAGTAGCCGTAGAGTTCTTTGAACCTTATGCAGTCAACTTAGAGTCTAAGTGAGAGGTAGTATAAAGATGAATGATAATGGTAGAGGCTGGCTTACGTTGGAATATAGAGATTTTTATGAGAGCCGAGTCACCTGATGGGAATCAACTGTATGCACAGTTGATTAAAATAATAATAGAAAATTAATAATAAAAAGGATAAAAAGAAAAGGCTTAAGTAATAGTTGTAAGGAGCTGGGCCTCCAATAATCTCTAACTCGACGACAACTGCGCAAGAACAGTTTCACGCCAGTTTTTGTGAGATCCTGGTCTTACTCCGGTCAAGCCAGCCCATTCGTGCCGAGGTCTCCCACGACCCACGGCAAAGAGCGTCCGTATTACGTGCTTAAGATCAGAAAATATCTCAAGAGATAGAGATCCAGGTGGAGAAGTATCCTGCCCAGGTCTCTATCTCTATATAATATAGTGTCTCATTTACTTAGAAACCAGTGTAAAAGATCATAAAACCGTGACATTTTTGTGGTTTTCCGAACTTTACTGTGACTGTGGAAGATTTTTAAATAAAAAATTACGGTTCTGGACACACCTTGATACTCAGTTCGTTTGGTATTCATAGATGGCGCTAGTAGCACAATATTATTTTTTTTATTTTTATTTTACACAAATTTTCGTAAAGTGTACCACAAATATGTACTAGCAGTGGATTAAAAAAATCTCGCTTCAACCAACTCGCAAAAAAACACAGCTTTATGAGGGCTTGCGACAGTCAGTGACTGTGACATATTTTACGATTGCATATTATCATAGACAAATTATTATGGAGATCTGAATACTCATTTTGTATAGTTTATCTTTACAGTCTTATCTTAACTCATAGATGGCGTTAGTAGTAAAATATTATTTTTTAATTATTATGTATAAAAATATTACTGTCTTATTTTTAAACACATCTAGACATACTCTCAAATTACTGTGCAAAATCTCAAACCTTAAGCTAGTATAGTTTCTCCGTAAAGTGCACCATCCACATGTACTAAGAATGGGATATAGAGTCCTTCTCTCATCCAAAAATACAACAGGAATAGGGACAAGGGAATAAGGTTATAGGGAGTTGGGTCTTGGTAAACTCACTCACTTATGGTTACCAGATGAAAAAAATCGAAAGTCCTGAAAATAGGTCTGATTTTCATCAAAAAATCCTGAAATTATTATGCACATTACTTTTTATTTAACAAACCATTTAAAAGACACATTATTTGTTTTTACAACCTGATATCTTCAAAATGTACTGCATTTTGTTTTCAATCTAAAAAGCCTGACAAAAGGAAATAAATATATATATATACCCACTCAAGTTTTTAACATTCGGCTATTTCATGGATAGGCTAAGTTACGTTTTTTCACGACCCGAAATCTTTTTTAATAATGAGAAGCCTAGTAATGTGACAAAAGGCATTTAACACATTGAAACTATAATAGTATGCTGTATGACCCTAATATCAAACTATAAAAAATAAAATTGTATGGGAAAGCACCAAATTCATAGCCTGACAAGGAAAATCAAATTTGTAAGCAACTTCACAAAAAGTTGACTACCTATTCATAGAAGAATCTTCAATAGAAGTCAGTGCTATACAGATCCCATAATTTCCCTATTCAAACCAACATTACACTTGTAACATATAAAAGAAATCATAAAGATTGATCCACGTCAAATCAATAATAATTAATTTGATGTATTTGTAGAAGATCTAGAGTTCACTGAAAAATAAACCGTTTGCTGTGTATATAAAGAGTATAATTTTGTGTTATAGTCGTGTAACACGAAAGAAGCACACGTGATTAGGAACTATAACTTTTTATTAGTAGTAGTATCATTTCGATTATTGATTTATTCCTTAGCGTAAAACGTATATTTAAAAGAAAAAAAACTATTTTTTTATTAAAAGAAGAATAAAAATAAATTGGCAGCGGTGGGATTCGAACCCACGCCTCCGAAGAGACTGGTGCCTTAAACCAGCGCCTTAGACCGCTCGGCCACGCTACCAGATGACTAGAGTGCGCAAATAATGCTACTTAAGCCAAAGCATCCATAGCCTCGTGGGTAAGACCTTTGGTTCGCACTCGAGAAAGTTCATGTTCAAACCCCGGTGGATGCGTGTACCAATGAGACATTTTCCGATCTCAAGTGCGGATGCTCATTGCCGTAGGAGAGCCATGCCTCGGCACGAATGTGCCAGCTTAACCGGAGTGATATCACGACTTCATAGAAAACTGGCGTGAAACGGCGTCGTGCTGTGTTTCGTTCAGTGAGTGAGTTTACCGGTGGCCCAATCTCCCTATCCGTATTCCATTTCGCTATTCCCTCATAAAGGCTGGCAACACACTTGCGACTCTTAGGATGTCGCGAGTGTCCATTGGCGACGGCAGTTGCTTTCCATCAGGTAACCCGTCTGCTGGTTTATCCTCTAAGCATAAGTCGCAGAATTTCGGATGATGGAAATTCAGCCGCATCCGATTTCGATACTTCCTAATTCTCGAGATGGTCTTTGGATCAGTAGCTCTATTATAAGCTTGAAGCAATAGTATGTATTTGTCGATACTCGTTAGCGACTTTGTAAATCTCTTCGATCTTTACAAAGTGTATTCTCTTTAGTATGGCAATTTTAGTTCCGCAAGTGACCGCTAGAGGCGCTGTTAAATTTGCCATAATATTAAAACTACGAATTCGTGTCGACTATCGATACATAATATTGCTTCAAGCTTATAATAGAGCTATGTTTATGTTTTTTTTTTAATATATATCCGAAGAGTCGTAAGTGCGTTGCCTTGAGAACAGGGAATGGGAATAGGGATAGTGCGATTAGGGAAGTTGGGCCATCGGTAAACTCACTCACTGACCGATACACAGCACAACGCCGTTTCATGCCAGTTTCCTTTAAGGCCGTGGTATCACTCCGGTCGAGCCGACCCTTTCGTGCCGAAGCATGGTAGAAACCTATAAAGCATAAGAGCTAGCCTTTATCCGTGTCTTTGCTTGCGTAGAATCAAGACAATTAATTTTTCCCGTTTTAACACACTAAACGAATCATATGTCAGTAAATTATCTAATTGATCACTAGATTTCATCAAAATGACGTCAGTTATGTAGTTCGGTGCGATTGACGGTGAATAAACATACAAACAAAGATTATAATGTTTGATTATTTACATATGTTTTTTTAAAGATAACTTGACTCATTAGTTTGAGTTTGTTAAAGTTTATATTATCTAATTAAACTTATATATACCTAGTTAATAATTTAATTATTTTTAAAATGCTATGTACACCGTGGCTGTCGTGTACATTAGATAAGAGCGAATTGTTATTTTTGTTTTAAGTTAAAAATGTGTTCGATGCTGTTGTCCTTTATAAATAAAATAATTGCAAAGTGCAGGTCGCATGTCCTTAAAGACTGAAAATTGTATCTTGTCTGTTTCACATGCAAAAAAGGTCTATAGAAGTACATGTAACCATTTTAAGAGACGGATAAAGACAACTTCTAGAAGCGAAAAACACAAATATTGATATTCAACAGGAAAACTGACGACCATTTCACACCACAGTTCGAGAAATGGTGCAACTACGATTTTGTACACCGATGTGAAGTAGAGTTTTATGGTGTGAGCACTACGTGTCGTTTCACAAAACAACCTGCGAGATGTTTCTATATTACTTAACTTTAATTTAATGAGGATCCTGACATAACCTCCGTACATTTTTCTGTCGAACACTTCAACAAATATAACTTAACTTGCCAACAAACGTAATTTCTAGACATAACGAAGGGTATGCCGACTTTAATATAACAAAGAAATAACAAAATGGTTGGCAGAAAAAGTTTTTACAGTGTCCATAAATACTCGTACATATTAAAGTATAAATGATTATTGTAGATTCGAATTTTTTGTTGTAATGTTATTGAAATATTTTAAATTGTTTTTTTTTAACATAACATTGACATTTAAAGTGATATATTCTATTATCAGCTTGACTTGTTTTATATTATTTTGATATGTACCTAACTAGTAATGAGTAAAATTAATATGATGATTCTTCTTTAATAAAATTGATTGATGCACGCTATCTGAGCGGCAGAATGTATGGACATAAATTATAATTTTCAAGATCTATCCTAAACACTACATTTTTGCAATAAATACATTTCATTTCATTTCAAATAGAATATAAAAATCGACGTGAGTACGGCTTTGACAACTTCGGTAAGGCTCTACAAGCAAACCATCTGAGCATTCGGCAAGGCATTTTTCTAATGATATTAACGGGGCAAGCGAGCAAACGGATAACCCGATGGAAAGCAACTTCCGTCGCCCATGGACACTCGTAACATCCGAAGAGTCGCAAGCGCGTTACCGGTCTTTATGAGGTAATAGGGAATAGGGATTCGGGAATTAGGGAAGGTGGGCCACCGGTAAACTCACTTTTTAAAACTAAGCTAAACAACAGTTTTCTGTGTGGTCGTGGTGTCACTCCGGTCGAGCCGGCCCATTCGTACTGAATGCATGGCTCTCCCACGGCGAACCTATTAATTTCAAAAACTCAAGGCGTATCCTTAGTATTAATGCTATTGCGCCAAAAGATTTAGGTTACTCAATAAAACGTAACGGTTTGAACCATATTTTTGCCTATACAACATATTATTATAAGATTTAAAAAGTTGCCTCTTAAGCGCTGCCACTTTGCAGTTAACTCAATGCAGGAGAATGACCATACTGGCACAGGCGATACACACGGTCGCCAAGACATGTGTATTTTCTCATACTCGGCATAAATATGGACCATTTGCATGTAAAAAGGTACTACTAACTTAATATTTTTTTCTTACACTCTGTACATAAGGTACATTGTTAAGGTATATTTAGTTTTATAAATATAAATATTTTAGATACAGTATTTATAGAGCCATGCACTTATACACAGGAAATTATAACAACCCGCTATATAGAGGTTGAACACTGTTATTATTGTTTATGATAGTGTATAGAAGGTCTTAGTTATACAATGTAGTATAAATTATTACAGGACATCATTATAAAGGCGATAAGGACAAGATAGTCTTATGTCTCAATACATATTACAGAAATATATTTAATGTAATTTAAGCAATTTGCTTCACATCTTACATCATGCTCCTGCCAGCGCCATCTCTTGGACGTTATTGGAACTAAATAAATGACAAACTTTTCATAATTTCTTTATGAAAATAAACACGTAATCTTTTAAAATGATAAAAAAAATATATAAATGATAATATTCATTTAAATAATTATTGTTTTGGATGAATGCCACCGACTTTCTAAGAACAGATTGACTATTTTTCAATTGCATGCATCGGCCCATTAGCTCAGTTGGTTAGAGCGTCGTGCTAATAACGCGAAGGTCGCGGGTTCGATCCCCTCATGGGC
>JAOTAV010057052.1:0-15319 GCA_026546445.1 Cyclargus thomasi
ACATTAACTTTCTTTTCTAATACAATATTTTTTCATAACCTCTTAACCGTCTACCAACTAGTCCTTGTCAATGTCGCAGGCATTAGTAAGCGCGGCAAAATTCAAAATTAAAGAAATGTCATAATATTTCTTTACATATCAATAAAAGATTTGATTTGAGCTATTGCCTCATTATAAAACTCTACATTTTCTGTAAAAAATTAACAGTTTATCGTCATCTAACTCTTGACGTTGAGTGTTAAATTTGGTACCATTCCTCCAACATAATATGTTTCCAATAACGGCAAATGGATCCGCACATTATTTACATCAACACTTAATATTTTTTGTTTTTTAGCAGTTAAGACATCTTTGGCTCTTCTTCTTCTGTCAGTTCTAAGTAAACCGGTTGTATAAAGCATTGAGCAAAATCACGTCAAGTGGACCCCCCTTTTTCCACTTGATCATTAAATTTAGATGTATTTTGCTATGAAGTATTTTTACTATATTAATTTTCACATTGTTAATTAACTTTTTAGTTAACAAATGAACATTTCAATGACTTCTCCCTCAAATTTTTTTTTCTTGGTTTTATGTATTGATCATTAAAGTAATGAAATCCGCAAAAAAATTTGACTGCTCGCGATTTGATTAAATAAAAAAATATATATTTATGACAGGCGATAAGCGCAGTCGGTACAGCGCGCTCCCGCGCGTCACTGATTTACCTTTCTATTCACTAGATAATTACAAAATAAAACACAATACTTTGTTTTTTTATTTAATCTTAATCTTTAATCTTTATTTTTTTTTCTTCTCCCACATAGAAAAGTTACAAAAGAAAGATACAATCATTATAACAATAAACTAAGAAGAATTACGTAAGTATGTTGACCATGCAGTTTCTTTAGGATATACTCTACGAGTATGTGAGAGACTGGCGTCTGTACTAGGAAGTCCTGTGTTACAGATTACTAGCCTCTCCAACTCTGAACCATGTGTAACATTATGCATGTATTGGTTCAACGTTCAAGCAAAAACAATGTACAAGTGAGAGTACTTATATATACAAAATAAAGCAAACATCTAAACAAAGACATACAAGGTAGCCTATGGCAGCCTATCACAGTATAAGAAAATTATTTCCTTTTTCTTTAGTTTCTGGGAAAATTATTTTCTTTTTCTTTAGTTCATTTTTGTATCCGTTCAACTGTAATTTAATATGTTCATGAATTTTTACACGCACACATTATGAGTACCAACTTACCAGCAGATATACATTCATGTGGACGGAGATTTTGGAATTTTTTTAGTCCAATCTTCTCGTAAGGAAAAGCTTCAGATTTTTTTTATGTAACTCATGAATATTATATAATAATAATCGTTTTTGTTTGTGAACTTTGCTTCCGTTTTCCATCACGGAAACATAATCTTTGATCCCAGGCATTACGCGACTGACATCATCCGAAAGATAAATAAAATAAAAATAGCCTTTATTTCTATTACCAATATTATCATCACATTACAAAATTCATTTAACACTAATAATTTAAATTCAAATTTTTTCATTCAATTGTATTATAATTAAATTCTACTAAATAACATTCAAATTTATTCATAATCAGTTTATAAAACAATTAATTTAATTTTACTACTCATTCATCAATACATTCTGAGTTATTCATGCACACAATTTATCTTTAGTTTGTCAGTTTTGGTAATAGTCACCTCTTTGGCGTAGGCCTCCCCCAATATCGTCCACTTTTGTCTATCTCTGGCTGTTCTCATCCATTTTTTTCCTACTCTTTGTGTAAATAAATCTCTCCACCTTGTTCTCTGCCGTCCTCTATTCCTTATATTTTCTCTAGGAAGCCACTCCATTACTTTCTTTGTCCATCGACTGTTATCCATCCTACATATGTGACCGGCCCAGTTCCACTTCAAATGTCTAATTCATCAGAATAAGTACGTGACCTTTTTGCAATTAATTTATTAAAACTACAGGGTGTGTATAATATTATATGTCCCATAAACAAAGTTGACTGTAAAAGTATCAGTGTTGAAAGTTGGTGACGTAACTACATGGTGGCAAGGCGGCAAAATGCCACGGGCCCCAGCCAGAAGGGGCCCCTGATCAGCCGACTAGACAAGTGGCAAGCGATTATTTTTTACAATAATCGCTTGACGTGTTTTTGCATTGGATTGACATAGTGGAACAAAAACTAATTTGCCACGGGCCTGTGTTACTTTTAGTAACGTTGAAACTATTTAGTAAGCTTTTGGCTTCTACGTGTCCATTGGAAATACCTCAACTTTCTGAATTCTTAAATAAGAAATTAGAATTAACTATAAATGTTCAGTTTATTTTTACTTGTTTCACTTTGTTTTGTTGCTGTATGATTTCGTAATATATGTATATTCGTTTTTAACAAAAAATAAGTCTTTAGGAACCTGTAGAGTTATTTTCCGTCAGACCCTCGATTTCGGAGGACGTGTTCTGAATAGAGATTAGAATACCGCAATCCCGCGGAATACCGCGCCATTTTCAGCTCCTTTCATTCTTTCCTTCATCTCGCACCTACAAAACGCGGATCCCAGAAATTATTAATAAATTTGACGTTATAACTCGGGACGTTCGGGAAATGTTGCCAAAAGAAATCGAAAAAGCGTTTTCGGCATTAAGACATAATGTGTAGTTCACTAATAGAAGCAGGCTTCTTTTCTTCTGGCTTTATTTCATATATAAAATTCTAGTGGTACTGTTAGTTACCCTCGAGATTCAAACGGCTCCACCGATTATTCTAAATCTTAAATTAATACTATTTGTCTAAAATCAATTTTTCTTACACAGGGTAAAAAATCCATATCATTTAGATATGGGTTTTTGCACCCTCGACATAAACGCCTAATAAAGTGAGCACGTGACAGAAAGTACAGTAATACTACAAAGTACGCTATTTGTTTTTTAAGCGTATTTTCAAAAATTGTCCCCAAAGGCTAGTCATAAAGTACCATCTAACTCAAAGTAGGCGATAACCCACATATCTGCACTGCAGACTTTAGAGCCGACGGGTCTAGAAATAATTAGAAAGCACTGAGGATATTTAATAAGGCCCTTTCTAGTCTACTGAAAATAATGTCCTACCATAACACATCCGTCCAACCATTACTTTATAATATTATGGGAAAGCAAGTTAGTTTGTTTATAATTTGTTTGTACTTCCTTCACGCCCTTGCGGAAAATCAATTGACTTGATTTTTTGCAGACTTAGTTGAAAGTGTGTGGAAATGAACGTGGTGGCCAAAGGAAGATCTTCCGACCGAAAGAGGTGTTAATACTCGGTCAGGCCGAAGCCCACGTGATACATTTAAGCTGTCGTGTTTAGATAACTTTGATAGCGCGATGCAGGATTATTACGCTTAATGTGGGTACCGCCACAAGTGTACAGAGTAACAACAAACTTTTGGTTTTGTTTGTTGTTCGTTTCTAAAGAAGTTCGTATTTTTGAACTATTTTCAAATTCCAAGTGAGTAAAGGCTAATAATAAATTCTTACTAATATTATCAATAGAAAAGTGTTTGCTTGTGCATCTTTTTTACCCAAATATTTTCAAAGCATTTATTTGTCTTGGGTTATTCGTATACTTAGTTTGTACGGGTCAAATCTTGGGAGCGAAATTTACGCTACTCATCGACTTCTGTTTCATCTGAAATTTTGCAAAGCCACGTAACTTCGATAACAATGTAATATCATAATGTCAAAAAGCTGTCATGATGATGAAGGTGGATCTCAAGCAACTCAAAGGACTTCGACTCCTATAAAATTTGGGTTTGTTGGAATTGTCTTGCCAAGCCATTCTTCAAATACATGATAGCAATGGGTTTATAATGGAACAAAAAAGTGGTTATAGAATCTCAGTGTTGAAACAACGTACCTATATCGAGTTTAGGCTTGTTAAAATTCAAGTATTAAAGTCTTGCCAAGCAATCTTTCAACACCAGGTATGGATAACATAAATTCAAAAATTGGGGATCCCGGAGATGGGTCACATCCCGCACATAAATCGCGGTATTGAACAAGCTAGGGGATTGCAATACCTAGTTCTGAACTTACCGCCAGCACAGAATTGTTAGAAGTGACGTTTGTAGGTGAGTGTAAATTAGCTTTAGCAAACAGTGACACAACGATATAATACCACACTCATACATTAAATACCTACTACGTCTCTTGGAGCCTCTAATATACTAGCGTTTTGGCGTTTTTATTATAATTTTATGGTGAGTCAATAGAACCCAATTAAGCCAAAAGGAACCATCCACGTTGTGGTGAAATCTTTTTAATGATACAGAAGATTTATTTTGATAATTGTATTTTTGTTTGTTTCATATGTAAAATAAAGTTTTAAATAAATAATAAATAAAAGTTTCAAGTTATCATAAATGAATATTCTATCGACCCGGTCATACCAATTTGACAATTTTCATACAACAAAATATTTACAATTTTTAAATTTTAATAAAAATAGTTACTATATTCAATATTTTATTGAATATAGTAACTATTTTTATCAACATTATATTTGTCATAAAAAACATTATGTATATAAGGAGAACAAACTTTAAGTAAATAATTACAAACTTAACCAAATTTTAAGAAAAATGTAAAATAAAAAATCTGACTGGTTTCTTTTTGCATAACTTGGTCGAATTAATTAAGAAGTATCATTAGCAAATAAATAGAGGAAGTATTAATATTTTAAATTTAAAGAAGTTTATGTTTAGACGACGAGATCAAAGTACCTAATAAGGAAAATATTTGGTTAATTTTAACGTCCGCTTTAGGTTTATTGGATATTTAAAAATAGATTTATATCGACACGACGATCTTACATGGAACACAATATTAGGAAGATTATAAAATATAGCAGACAGACGTCCACAGGCAGACTGCAAATAGATAAATTTTTTTTCTGATCTCAATATTACCGACTAAAGCTACAGGAGAACCTGCTACAGTAGAAGCGAAAAGCACTAAGATCGTACTCAGAAACAATAAATTAACACAACACAATGCAAAAACCTTACTTTTTATTTAAGTATAGGATATATATTAGGAGCTTTTTCCAGTCACTGTCAATATTTATCTTTTTTTAAATTATTTTAGACAACCATCATCATCACACGCACCAACGGCCGTGACTATCTATACATTCGGACCGCTAACAGATAATAATTTATTAACACAATTAGTATAACAACAAATAAGAATTGCTCCTTTGGGGTTATAGTGTTACTTATATTGTATTGTATAAAAAATCGTTCATTTTAACCGACTAGTTTCGTAGTTTATTAAATTTTTTGCAAAAAAATCTATGTCCACGGTACATATTTTTCTGATGAACTATAAGCTCAGGGAAAATTTCCTCGCTAGGAGTTAAAGAATGAAGACCATTTTATGCTATATATTTTTGGGATAATGTATTTAACGTTTTAACATACTAATTATAGGTTAAACTTACACCGTTGGTTCTGTACAAGCCTTAAGACTTTAGGAAATCCCTAAATATGTACTCGAACAAGCCAAAAAATCATGTTGGCCCAAATGTATACAGTGCATTACAATTAATAGCAAAACAGACAGTACACATACCCTAGTAGATAGTTTTGAACTTTGGAGATTCAAATCGGACGATATTACAGATATTTCTAGGACACGATGTAAAACTTTATATCCACGCTGTATAAATTCTTATTGATTACAATCGAACCGGGCGAGTACGTCCGCTAAGTTACTCATGTATAATATTTTAATTTTGTTTTTGGCAAAGTCACTGTGCTCGATTTCCTATACTATTTCGATAGACATAGGCCAATTTATAAAATTATGTACATATTATTAAACTTACACCACGCGTGTACCGACCGAAGTTAGTCCGTTATACTGAATGCAAGCCTCGTAAGGGTCGCATATATACGTGTAGCTTCGTGTGTTCTGTTTTGATCGCTGTTTGTGACGTACTCGAGAAGCTAGCATTACATCAGACTCTGTTTACATCTGCTCGAGTATTCTGACTACCCTAGGCTAATCATCAACGTAACCTTTTATTCAAATTACAAGACTAACAGTATATACTCGTACTTAGAAACGATTTAAGCTACCCCCCCCCCCCAACTTTCCGTCCTAGGCTGCAGCCTAATTAGCCCCTGGGGCCCTGATCAGACTAGAACAAAAATAAGATCTCCTACCACGAGCTTTTGTAGCAGCATCACTTATTAATTTCAGATCACAACAGGTCCTTGCATTATCCTTTCCTTTTGAAAGTATCTTCAGATTTGTAGGTCTACAAAACGAAAGTACCGGAAAGTTATTTACGATGTCAACTTTGGTTAATGTGACCAAAGTTGACATCTTGCTTGCCGCGGTCATCCATACAAACTTTATAATCAGGCCTTCGCTGCATTTAGCGGTGCTGGTGCCCGTCGAGGACATTCGCGCCGTGCGTCTTTGACTCGCTTCACAATAATCATTAAATATTCATTGCTTTTCTCCCGCATGTGATTAAAGTTAGCGAAAGAAGGGATGAAATTTTCAGCCTAAAATTTTACCACCACATTAATAAAACAACAACTATAAATTATTTATGAGCTAGTTTCGCTAGTTTCGTATGTAACTGTAAAATATTTAAATATTTTGGGACGTAACAATCAAACATATGAATACAGGAAATTAAATTTAAATCACACTCATTATTATTCGGGTTAGTATTCGAAATAGCCTGCTGTCATAAACAAGAGCATCTTATTTGCAATTACAAAGCACCTCCTACGGTACCTCTAATGAGAGGCCCAACTTCCTTAGTCCCCTATCCCTATTCCCTGATAAAGGCCGGCAACGCACTTCGAATATCGCCAATGTCCATGGGTGATGGCAGTTGCTTTCCATCAAGTAACCCGTCCACTCGCTTGCCCTCTAAATAGCATTACTTAGTTCAGGGCAGCTACGATTTAAGACATTACGATTACACTGATGTACCCTATGTACAAGATCAGCTTCAGGTTGAGTCTTGATAGAGTGAGAAGATCATAAAATTTCACTGTCACTCACCCGATCACCGACCCTGAACCTCCGAGAGGAATTACTGAGATAGTCTGTGAGAAATTTAAGTGAAACGTCTGTAATTCCAATATTTTCCAGCTTTTTTAAAAGAATGGGGACAGACACTGTGCCAATGCCTTTTTTAGGTGTAAGCAAAACAGCTAGGCATTCATTTTCGGTATCTCAGTCGTCATCAACATTTACAGACGTCAGTGCCTCTACGGCATCCGCAGTTGATTTTCCAGATTGTAAGCTATTCTGACTTTTAGCTATGATGTTATATTTTCCAAAGTAATTTACAATGCGTATGTTTATATTTTTCACTAAGATTTTAGAGATAGTTAATACTCAAATTGGTCTGTAATTGCTAATGTCGAGCTAATACCCACCCTTAAATACTGGCGTAATGGTGGAGTCTTTTAAGACAGCAGGAAAAACACCTTACTCGAAGCACAAGTTTACAAGGTAGCAAATGACTGGAATATCGTTCCAGTGTCTGGCTAACTCTAGGAACTTTTTTGTAGCTAGCTGAGATGAAATCGCATCCAGGGACACTCTTTGATTTTAAGTTCATTACAACTTTATTAACCTCTTTCTGATCAGTGTCCAGAAGAACAAACGAGGAAGTTCTTGGTGAGACCGTAGGAGTCGTAATGTCTGATTTATCAGAATGCAACAGCGGTATGGCATCTGCAAGTTGTCCCTACGTTACTAAAGTACCTATTAATGTAATTGACTGAGTCTATTAAGGACCTAATATAATAATATGGTAATTTAGAATTATTGCAAGAATCCCGCAATAGTTTTCTGCCCTAATGTCGTTTCAACTTCTTTGTTAAAGTATTGCAAAAATTGCGGTAACGTCTGTAAAAATGAGTCGAAGATTATCGTCTGTTTGGTTTATTCGAAGTCTTGATAGCAGTTTGTTCCTATGCCTTATACACCTGAAAACCCCTGGGGTGGGTCCATGTTTTTAATGTACGCTTATTTTTTGGTATATTTATAGTTTTACTGTTTTCATTATACATTGTGTAATTTTGTCTGTTACTCCCTGAGCTACAAAATCCCGATCTCTGCACAATATTTTTTTTAAGTTTCTTCTGATGCTAGTAATCTGTTCTATAATAGGATTTTTTATCCTAGCGGCGCTTTTTAAATGTAGAGGTATCATCATATGATCAGTGACCAAGGTGTTCAAGACAGCTTAATCATGATATGGTCTAAACAGTTATTTTCTCTGGTTGTTAGGATTCCGTGTCCTGGCATTATATTACATCCAGCAAGCGTATCCAAGTAAGCACATTTATTTCTACGTTCTATACATTGCTCAGACTCTTTTACGATTAAATTAATATTTATGTTATCCACTATTCCTACATCTGTCAGGCTACTTCTGGGTGAGTTTGCGATAGAATCTTGAAGTCTTGTCGCTTGAGTCGCCAGTGCCAGTGAGTTCTAATGAGTCGGGACTTTTGCTGTGAAATCCCAGTGAGTCGGAAATGTGATGCTGCTGCACGGGGTCCAGTGTGTCGGAGTGCTACCGTGCGGAGCCAATGCTACGTGGTATCCAGGAGAGATGTACTCTGCTTGCTGACCGGTGTAATGAGAATGCCCGAAGTACATTGTGGCTAGTGGACAAGTTACCCGATGAGGCTATGCTGGCTGGGACGGAGCGCAGGGGCGGGGAGTGATGTAACAAGGGAGGCGTGTTCTGTCAAGGGTCACCAGTGTGGGAATAGAGCGTGGTGACCCTAAATAAAGGAAGATCTTCCGACCGAGAGAGGTGTTATACTTGGTCAGGCCGAAGCCCACGTGATTATTTGCAGTTGTCGTATATATAGTGTCGGACTAAGAAATCTTCAATAGCGCGATGCAGGATTATTAAGCTTAGAGTGGGTATCGCCACAAGATGATAAAAATGTATTAGGAGTGTAAACAATAACGCCGTCACTTTTATTTTGTGATTAGAAGACGAGTACATTCTATAGTTGGGTTGGAATTGGTTTATAATCGCATAGGCGACACTCAATATTATAACAGTGGAACATTATAACAGTGAGATTAAAATTTTACTGTGAAATCGATATAAAACCATCGTCAAGTTTTTTTTTTAAATAAAATTTAAAAGCTTGGCAACACTATCGTTGTTGCACTCAATTCAACTCACTGGCAATATCAATACTATCCATATATCTATTTAAATATTTTCTAAGTTACTTTATCCATATCGTAGTTTGAAAAGTATAGCTCTTATTCTATATAAGTTAGCAAAGAGCACGTGTCTATAATATGTATTATACTTATTTTTAATATGTATAAGATTTGAGAAAATTGTGAGTATTGATAATAATAATAACCATGGACGCTTCATACCACGTCAATCTGGCCCTGTTCTAAGTACCCGACGACTAACGAGGACGTGTGTTACAGCTACCAGACAACCGAAATATATTTAATACTTTTATACTATACACATATTTAAGATTTTTTTTATATAATTTACATATTCAATATACATCGATGACCCAAGAACATTGAAAAACTTTTTGTTCCGATGGCGAGACTCCAGTTAAAATTTGACCCCTAATATTAATATTAAGTATGTCCTCATTGCATTTTTTTAATTCCCATAGAAATAACATGGGAAAGGCTATTTTTTTTCCTTCTCTGATTTTTCTACCGTGTGAATAACTGATTGAATGATAAAACGCGTTTTTGATTCTTACACAGAATTGAACGCTCTACAAAAAAGGACTGATAAAGTTTTTCGATTAGTCCACGCGTTCAAAAGTTATTCGAGGTCAAAGTTTTATTTTCTAAAAATTTGCTAGAATTTTACATATTATTCCCAAATTTTTAGCCTTTTTACGAAAGACGCGTAGATGTAAAAGCATGAAATGTCTCCCAGTTATAGTTGATCCATATCAACCTCCTCAATATGCGCTCATTATCATACCACCTGGCCCATGCTCGGATTTCGAAATGGATACAGCGCTCGACGGCTGCAACTCCCCTTTTGGGCAAACTTTCCTTGTGCAACTTCGAATCCGAGACACTTTCTTCTAGAGCCATAGTTACCCTTCCAATTTAAAAAGTTCCTTCCTGGGATGGGTTGTAACATGTTATTAAGCTTAAGTACAAGAACCACCCGTTTGCCAGCCACCGCGAGAGTGGGACTACCAACCCTCGCTCGAGGTTGCCGTGCTATAACCTACTTATATATGAGGAGGAGCGTGGAATACCAATATTACTTGCAAACTATAAAAAATGTATTTGTGGCCACTTGAAATTTTAATACAGGATTTTTGATCATTAAACAATCAGATTCGGAAATATATTTTTCGAAAATTCTTTTCTTATTTTTAGTGTTTTTATTAACTCGGTTCTCACTAGCCAGGTCTGCGGTTCCGTATTGGGGTGTTGGTCGTATTCCGTATCGGTAGTGGCGTAACTACAAGGTGGCAAGCCGGCAAAATGCCACGCGCCCCCAGCCGGAAGGGGCCCCTTGGGTTCTATCATCAGACCCTGGCAATACATGTTAAGGTATTTGAAGAGTGCTTTGCAAGACGATTAAAACAAACGCAAACTTGATAGAGGTGCTATATCTCTGAGATGCTATAACTTTCCGTCTTCATCATCATCATATTATGTCAGCCTTTGATATCAAAATATTGCATTGTTAAAATTCACACGTCTTTGAAAATTTTCAAACCATATATAGTTCCAAGATACCAAGATTCTACCCGTTGGTACAAACTAACTTACGAACACGATGAAATAAAATCTTGTAAAGTTGCCAAACTTAAAAACCTTTACTTTTTTTAAAGAAAATTATTTAAAATATGAAAATAAATAGTTATGTAATTTTAGGTGCAACAGAAGAGGATCCCAGATACACGATTACTACAAACGAAGACGGAGCAACAGTGTTTTCTTGTAATATATGCCGGAAAATGTTCATGAAGAAGGCATTACTGTACCAACATTATAGGGAGGTTCACTTAAAAAAACGCCGACGAGTGCGAGACTGTCACCTCTGTGATGTCAGTGTACCCGGTCACCTGCGACCGCAGCACATGGAGGAAGCTCACGGAGTTCCCAGGCCGAAGTGCAACGCCTGCGGCAAAAAGTTCGCATTCCAAAATCTCTTGTTGCGACACCAGAGAGTATTTCACATGGGAGAACGAAACTTCGAGTGCGACGTCTGCCACAAGAAATTCGGTACAGCCAAAAGTTTAAAGGGACATACGTATATTCATAGCGAAGTAAAACTTTTCAAGTGCGATATTTGCGATAAGAACTTCAGTACACCAAGATATTTGGATATTCATCGAAGGATACATTTGAATGACAGAAGATGTATTTGCAAATTCTGCGGGGAGAGCTTCGTGCAGTGGACTAGCTTAAATTATCACATAAAGAAGAAACATCCCGAGGAACCATAATAAGTGGATGAAGCTGGTAACTAACACTACAACATTAGAGCAATTTGCTCTTATTTTTATCTAATTCTCTAGGTATAGATGTACTTTTTATTTCATATTGTTTTCCCGGTCCTTATGTTTCTATGTAAAAAAACGGCAGTTTTCAAATTGTTAGTTTAGTTACCAGACTCTTTCACTAATGTTTTCAGTTAGTTTCGTTATTTTGCATTTGCCATGGTATTAACATTATAAGCGTAGGAAAAACTGTAATGTTATGATTACACCTAATTTTATTGCTTTATTTTCTTTTTTTTCCGCGTGCTATCTTGCGAAGCTGTACGGAGTTTTAATTTAGGTATCAGAGATCAGAGTAAGACGGCAGCATTTAGCTGTTTGGGAGTAGTACTCCAGTCCAACGTCGAAGAACGAATGTGCGCATAATTACTTATAGCTAACTAATGGACCCGACAGCAGTTGTCCTGCCAGTAACGTAATTTGTTAATATTAACCATTTTCGAGTTCCCTTAAACACACGTCGCTAGCAGATGGAATTTTGTGACAAACACACGCACTCCTGAAACATTATTTATAAATATACATTTTATCTATTAATACGCGAGCAGAATAATTTGTACCCCTCTTTACGAAAGACGCGTAGACGTAAAAGCATAAAATTTCTCCCAGTTATAGTTGATGTGGAGGAGGAGCGTATTACCAATATTATTTTAAAATATGCTTTTATGTTACATATTTTTAATAAATAAAACGTTCACTACAATATTTTGACATGATACCTTAATCATACATGAAATATTCTATTGTTTATGGTTGAAGTCTGTATTTTTTTAACTAAAATTTAATGACCTGGTAACGAGGCATTTATGCCAAATTGAATTCTGTAATTGAATTGGGAATAGATTTCATTTTTATAGGTTCTCTACACGAAGGATTTAAATATTAATAGTCGAATTTCGACAACAGCTATATACAATTTAATAATATATCCGTAGGGTATTCAGAGTGCGATTTTGATTATTATACTTTGCTTTGCAAACGAATTATACTTTGAAGTTATTTTATTAACAACCAACACCATTTTGTCCTATAAAAATTTTTATAAAAATAACACTTTTACAAAATTTTAAATATTGAAATACTCGTGCTTACGTCCCATGATCTCATAAATGCTCAAAATCTTTTTCGCCACTACAGTTTTGTTATACCATCTATAGAGTTTTTAATTTGGAATTTTCTAGGTTCAAATTATAGTAGTCGCCTTTTCTTCCTAATGTCTGGTTTACACGTATTAAGTAGATAAGTAGTTAACTAAATTTTAAGTGACTTAACTTTCCACTTGCTACTAAATTTGTGTTTACATGCAGTTGATAACTTAAAATTTAGTTATCTATTTATTTACTTAATACGTATAAACCAGACATTAAATTCGATGTATGTTCATATAATTTGAGTGGATCTCTCGTATTATTCTGAGAGCTGATAGTAAATTTTGAGTAGGCATTGGAGGCAAGCTGAAGCTCTCCTATTACACTCCAATACGGCACTGCAGACCTGGCTGATGAGAAGTGGGGCCTACTCTACATCTATACATATAATAAAACAGTAAAAATATTTTTACATAATAATCAATGTGGGGGTGCTAAGAAACAGTAATAGAACACATATAGATAAAAAAAAACGTCGTCTGTTTGTATGCGCTAATCTCAGAAACGACTGGACGGATTTGAATAAATCTTGTTTTATTTAATAACTATTAAATAAAAAAGATTTATTATATATAGCCTGGGCAACATATAGAATACTTTTTATCCCGGTAAAATTTACAGTTCCCGCATGACCTACAACTTTTCGCGCAAAGAAGTTGCGGGCACCAACAACATAGTTTTACATAAAGTAAAAAAAAACAAAAATATATTTGACGCAATTTTTTTATAATATTTTAAGGGACAAGCGGATAGACGGGCTACCTGATGGAAAGCAACTGCCGTCGCCCATGGACACACGCGACATCTGACGTCGCAAGTGCGTTGCCGGTCCTTGACATTTTCAAACTTATAGTGGTTGATGATGTGCAGGGCTAAAGCGGAAAACATAATGATCGGACGCGACTTACGGACGCAGCAGCATCTAGATAATAATTGTACATTGGAATGTGCAAATTATAAGGAGTAAATTTAGGAATAATTGTAAACAAATAAAATAAAAAAGTACATATTGTACATAACAATAACAAATATGTAGTTTCTTGTTGCTTTCTTGGATATTTACCGATGGTAAGTGATGTTTTTAGTTGTATTTAATTTTCCTTTATAATTTCTGCACGATTTGATCGCACAAACCGTCAGTTCGTAACTATAAAAAATATATTTAAGTGGTACACACTTAAATATTTTATTATAGTTACGAACATGGACGTTGTGACTGTCCAATGTCACGATCTGTACTAATAGGCGGGTAAGCACTTGTCAACCAATTTGATAGACAAATTTTGGCACGTTGGTGCGCACTGGACCCTGCATCTCGACAGTTATAACTTATAATATATTTGTAGACTATATATTCATAAAACTCCTGGAAAACATTCATGTTAAAAATACCAAATGATTTGGCTATTATACTATTCATAATTTTAGGTCCATATCTCATCGAATGAACTGTTAAAGTTGAAAATCCCAAAAGCGTAAATATTTATTTAAAATGCAAAAATAAATGGTTGTGTGATTTTAGGTCAAAAAGCAGAGGATCAGTGTTACACGGTCACCAAAAATGAAGACGAAGCAACAATGTTTTCGTGTAATTTGTGCCAGAAAGCGTTTAAGGGATGGGGTTTATTCAACATTATAAGGAGGTTCATTTGAAGCAACGACGATACTTGCGAAGCTGCCTCCTCTGTGACGTAAAAGTACCGTCTTATTTGCGGCCGGCGCACATGGAGGAAGCTCACCGAATTCCAATGCCGAAGTGCAACGCCTGCGACAGAAAGTTCAAGTTCAACTTCTTATTGTTGCGTCATCAGAGAGTATATCACATGGGAGAACGAAACTTCGAGTGCGACGTCTGCCACAAGAAATTCGGCACAATGTACAAGTTAAAGCTACATACGCATAGTCATAGCGCTACAAAACATTACAAGTGCGATATTTGCGATAAGAGCTTTAATATGACAAAATATTTGAAGAGTCATCGAAGGATACATTTCAACGACGGAAGATGTATTTGCAATTTGTGCGGGGAGAGCTTCGTGCAGAGGGATAGCTTAAATTATCACATAAAGAAGAAACATCCCGAGGAACCATAATAATTGAAGGCATGAGTAGGTGAAGCGGGTAACTAACATTTTACAATGTTAGAGCAATTTAATGCTATGTTTATAAAATTCAGTAGGTGTGTATTTTTTTATTTCAAAATATTTTCCGGACCTTATGCCTCTATTTAAAAAAACAGCAGTTTTCAAATTGTCAGTTTATTCTGCGATCATTTGGTGTTCGGAAAGGAGGTTCACTTAGAAAGTTTTCCGGGAGTTTAAAAATTGGTGATTATTATATATTTCAAAGTGGTTCATATTTAACATTGCCACCTCGTATGTCTGCCGCTCATACTGCCATATAATAATGGCGGCCAAATACAGTTTTTTGAGAATAACTTCTTTACAACTACTGTAACGAAAAAAATAATCCAGCAAATTAAACTACATAAAAATTCTTACAATTTATTTATTTATTTATTTTATTTATTTATTTATTTATTAGGTACAGTAACAGACTACAAAGTAAATCATTTGCAAAAGAAATACAAAACAAAA
>JAOTAV010057063.1:0-15319 GCA_026546445.1 Cyclargus thomasi
GTACTTAGCATAAGCATTGTGTAATTAGTCTTTAAGATAGATTGTTTTGAGAAATAAAGAAATTATTATTATTATTACTGTTGTTTTCACAAAACAATTCTAGGAAATACCGCACGATTTCCTGGACTTGGTACACAATTAACTGGCGGGAGCAGTCTATGCTTTTACAGGTGCAATTTATATTAAAAGTGATGATATTTTTATTTCTGTACTATAATAATTAATTTTAGTTTTTTTTTATAAAAATAAATTTACATGTTTGATATAAATTATGCTCGTAACTATATGTTATATTAAGTTAAAATAGAAGAATAAGAGTAAAAGTTCTATCGACTCTTCATTGAAACGCCCTGCTGTTGGAGGTTGCAGAATCAGGGCAGACCGCGCGGCCGCGCGTCAGAGAGGCCGCGCTTCAGGTGGTAGTTTTTTGGTTCGCGCATCACGCTTCCACCGAATTGTCCCGCCACTCGTAAGGCCGGAGGAGGTGCTTAGAAAGGCAGTACCAGGGTACCAGTCGTTGAATCGATAGTAGGGCTGTAGGAGTCGTGAAAACTCGTCACTCCGCCGGCGGACTTCGGCGGTCGCGTATATTCTACAGTACCAACTCCATGAGACCGCACGCACCATGACTCGCCGCCCTCGCAGCGCGCCGCTTCTTTTAGCGATCGCTGCGACTTTTCTGCCGCAAGCTAATTTTGTCGCGTGAGTAGCGAAAAAAAATTTTTACGAAAAAAAAAAAAATTTTTTTTAATTTTTTTTCCGTTTGAACACACCGAGCGATCGTTAAAGTGGCAAAAACGCGCGAAAATAATATCCATCCCCCCCCCTCAACTGCCAAAAGTTAAAAAAAAACGTAAACAAACAAAAAACATCGGAGCGTAAACAAAAAAACGCTTATAACCGAATGAAGCAATATAGTCAATAAATTCAGTAAAAAAAGCGGTAACATTGGTGGGCGGCAATGTAAACAAAGCTGATACTGATGTTTACATTCCAGAAATACCTAACCAAGAATCTAACCTAACAAAAAAAGTTGCGTATTTCATTACAATATTATTTCAATAAAGAAATAATAAAAAAGAAATGAAAAAAAATAAAGCAACACTTTTTAGAATTTCCAACAGTTAACAATTTCTAGAAAAGATTTGAATGGGAATGACATTTCATTTCAAAAATAAACGCTCCCCAATCTCAAAACGAATGAATTGAAAAGAAACAAATGATAATTATCCCAATTTGGATGAAAAAAAGAGAGGAGAAATATTATTTTAAACATATAGAACAAAATTCAATTACTGTTTTGTCACAAACATTTTAGGGCGTGTTTGAACATCGTAGAATGTTATTAATTTTAATTATTTTCTGCTTGTTTTTAATAAATAGATGTAGATTGTAGTAATTTATTTTACTTTGATTTTATTTTTTTAAATAATATCTGAAAAATATATTATAATAATTACCAATAATACTGGCTATTTAATTCATGATCGTTTATTTAAAGTGTGTCATAAGTAACGTGGAAGTTATTTAAATCATAAAAAACTTTACGTTAATTAAAAACAACAATTCTAAGATGCGATTTCTATGAAGATAATTAAGATTTAAAGTCGTCAATCATAAGTCAGAAAAAGAAATCCTAGTGAATTTCATAGTATCATTGCCCCAAAAACTTTGTAATTTTACTAAGCAAATTTCCAGTATTATTATAAAAAATTATTTTCTCGCATAATAGTAAAGCTTAGCAGTTACATTCAAAACGTCAATAATAATTGGATGCAATGCTCACGGTCATAAGTAAGCGTTTCTTAATGATTTGTTTCTGTCAGGAAGAACCGTTTTTACTCAAAAAGTCATACACAACATACTTATGTTCTATTTACTAAACCCCTCTACTTGAAAGTCTAAACTCTTAACGTTATATTTAATTTATACATATAATATATTATATATACTTATAAATTATTATAAACATAAAAGTCCGAAAGCGTGATGGACTGACATTAACAATAATGTTATATAACTTGAATAAGAAGTTGGGATGAGATCCTAGGTACAAAAAACCTAACATAAGGATTACAAACAAAGGATTTGGGCGAAAAGCTTATAGATGACTCTATTTAAAAAAAATCATATACTTACTAAAACCTTCACCAAAACGTCTAAACTCCAACGCTTTACTCAGAACCAATAGCAGCGATACTTGCTTTGATCAATTGGAGAACGCTAAAGGCTGTCGTTGAAACGACTGGGCGTTTATCAAAGGCAATTCATCACCAATCTATTAGTTCAATTAACAACACTCAAAGGCTATACGGGTGCTTAATTCCTACAGAATTTCACTACTGAAAAGATAGTAGAGACGAATAGGGGCTTGTTTTATCATTCTCATATTTTTGGACAGACTTTCCACATTTTTCATCTATCAGTTGTAGATAGCTATTACGGCACTTATCAGAAAGTGTGAGACAGGCCCTTAAGCAATAGAAGGTCCTTGTTGAAACACGATATTTATAACTTCTAAACTTGGCACGAAATTTCATAAAATTTTCTACATTTTATAAATTGCTGGAGTAAGCCGGTGAATCTATTTTTACTTTCCTCCGAATAATATAAACAATCCCTGGTTCATCTAATATAAGTTTAAAACTATCCAAATTAGTTGTTCGGAAGTTATTAAAAAGTAAACTTCAAATACACTCTAAAGAGTAAAAAAATGTTCTCTAGTAAAAACAAGCAAACAAATGAAATATAATAAAAATAAAAATAAACTTCACTGTTTGTATCGGTAACAATCGCTTCAGGCAATAATTTATTTCTTTTAGAGATATTTTGATTTCATTGGTTCGCCAATCAGTCGGTTTATCGGGTTAAATAAAATTTATTTTAATAGAAATCGAAGAGATAAATTTGAATTAAATGAATGTTGAATTGTTTTAACACTTAATACACTTTACATTGATACAACTTTATTTTTTATTAAGCATGAATATGACGTATTAAGATTTTAACAATTAGAACGTATTTTATTCAAAGGAAAATTTATTGCAGCAAAACTTTTTTTAATACTACGTCAAAACCTTATGCTAACATGAGATCACGTAAAAGACACACATATTTTTTTTCATTCATAATAATAATAATTCGTATTTTTTATGCTAAATTAAAAAAAAAAACTGTCTGCTAGACAAGCTCTTATGAGTTCATATTGAAATGCTCACATTATTGCAGTATTGCTGTTCGAGTTAAATAGTAGTATTTTGTAGTTTCAATATTGTCAGACCTTGTTTCGATGCCAAAATGCACAGTATTAGGTCAAGGAAACTGTATTTGTGAGGTCTCATATGAGATAGCAATGAAATACTTACGTAAAACGTCATTATACGCTTTGTAGAACTAGCTTCTACCCGCGGATCTGCTCTCGTGGTCGAAAATTACATAAGAACATAATTATTTTGAGAGCATGGTTTACCAACACCAAAACCAGCCTACGTTAGCTTAAATCCTTTCAACTAAAACTATACCAAAATCGAGTGTGCTGTATTTCGTTCAATGAGTGAGTTTACCGATAGCCCAACTTCACCAATCCCCCCATCCCCTAGTTCCATCTCCTATTCCCTCATAAAGGCTGGCAACGCACTTGCGACTCATTGGATGTCACGAGTGTCTATTGGTGACAGCAGTTGCTTTCCGTTAGGGAACCCGTCGGATTGTTTGCTATTAAATATTATAAAAAACAATGTACCTAGTCACAGAAAACCGAATGTGTTTTGCGACCTGTCCCGGTAAACACAGTTTATGGAACAGAAAGATAAATTTATTTTATAAGTACGAATTTTACTGCTTGCAATCGTATTATTAATTATATAAGTTCAGTCGTAGTTTTATCGTTAGCTTTCAGTAAGTTCACAGAAGTTGTAGTTAATTAACATTATGGGTTTAGTATTTCAAACTAATAAGTTTCACAAACTTATCTGATTTATTATGAAGCTATTGCCTGAACTGTATTGAAAGCCTTGGAAAATCGCGTAAGAATTCATATGTTTTGGAAATATGGCTTTTTTTTTTAATCCAAGAGTAGCCGATATTACTCTTCATATTTTCGACTAAGTGAAGTTTAATAGTTAGTTTGCTTGAGCGTGGAAAAAGAACAAGCAAACACTTTCCTATTTACAGTGTTAGTAAGGGTTGTACAAGTATTTTCTTCCAATTTATTAGCACAATATCTGCATTCATATCTGCATTAAAACAAATGATATTGTTAATATTTACTATATATTTTCTAATATCTCTATGGCACTTACTGAAAACCAGCGCTGTAAACTGAGTTTGCAACATATGCTGAGTAGGCGCCAACTTTGTAATACTTAATACTGAAATATTTTGATTTTTATTCTTAATGTATGTTTTACCACATTAAGTTAATTTCTTTCTTTCATTCACTTTCTTATCTATTTCAGGACAAATTTGTCGTATCCTACGAATAAGGGCGCCCTGGTCATTGTGGCTTATTATCGTTATTACAAACTTGGAATGGGCAGCTCATTATGTATAATCTTTATTTTAAAAAATATATAAAAAAAGTTATCTCTAATAAACAGTAACAAAATTTTTGAAAAATGCCACATTGCTAGGTCTTGAAAAAAAAACCTGACCGTGAGGGTAGACCGTTTTTTTCAGTGCTTGAAAGGACATGCGAGGCGGAAGCAAGGTGCTCGCGCAATCCATTGATCCGCAAAAAAAAAAAACAAGAAAAAAATATTTTTTTTTGCGTATACCGCCCTTTTCCATGGAAAGAAAAAAAACCTTCTCCTGTAAAGTAAAGTTTTTGCAATTGCGCCCTCATTATAAGGCTGCCTAAACTAATTTTTTCTTCTTAGTTGAGCAGTGTATTGATTAATCACTAAAATGTCAGTCAGTAATTTTTGAGTTTTACAAATTAAGATGTAATATACTGCAAAACATATTAATTAATATTTTGACGCACTGCAGGATGTAATCATATGTTTAGCCAAGTCAACAATCTCTTCTTCAACACATCCTTGTACGACTGTAAATAATATTAACATTATGCGGTAACGAACTAAGAAAATATTAATTGTGTTTGTGTACTACTGATATTATGAATTTAGATTTTGAATATTTGGCGATCAAAACGTTGAAACTACTGATTCAACATAAATTTTCATTCTTTTGCATTCTTTAGAAAATCAAACTTGTTCATTTTTGGTTATTTTATGGTGACATAATTGCTACTTGAATTTTCAATTATTTGACCAGCAAAAGGCCAGGAGATAATATTATTTTATTGAGAGTCCCCCGCGTCAAATACACGCCTACTCCACTTCGCAAGGCATTTCAATTGATGAATTATTTCATTAAACAAAAGAGGCACTTGATTCACTGACATTATCGCGTATCTAGACCAATTTTTCGGGGGAGGAGGGGGGTCTAGCTCTCCCACAGCAACGAAAATCCATATTATTCACCCGGGTTCGAACATGCACCTTCTCTTACAATTTTTTAAAAAGGACTAATTTTAAAAATTATTGTACATCTATTTAGTTAATTTGAAACCTCATCAAAATCGCTAACGAATTCTGTTGCTATCAAATGCATACAATCCTTTATTCTTCGTAATAAGGTAAAGACATCCGCTGCGGTCTTTTTTACAATTTACTTGGATATCGAGGTCAGTGACTTTAGCTTATACCTGGCTCTTTGCCAAAACCGGCAGAAATTACTGGCGTAACTGGAAATCTTGGCAAGGCCCACGATTATGCGTGAATTATCCTAAATCTGTAGCCAAACACGTATCCATAATTTAATGACACTTAGAATCAGGTGCTTGCGAAGCTCGATAATACTGCATAGTGTTACGTGACGCATTGGCTATAGACTTGAACGTGCATGAAATAATCCTTGTTTACGCTACGTCGTAGAGGTGCTACGTCCTAAAAAAACTGTGACGTAACTTGTAGGGCTACGTCGTAGAGGAGATATCTCGTAGACGAGCAGCTACGTTGTAGCACTTTGACCTATTATGACATAGTGTAGCAGAAGAGCTACGCTATGTCATAATAGGTCAAAGTGTTGTTGGTGCTACGTGTTGGTTGACTGTGTGTTATAATGTATGTAAATATTTTCTATTTCCATTAAGTTGCATGGTAGAAAAATTAAAAAATTGACTCGAAAGCGGAACACGAGTTGCAAAAGCAACAATACCGTATTAGAGCTATTATGAAAATATTTTGTACACAATCTCACAATGGACTTAAAAACTCTCATGTCTATTGATGAACGCGCCACTCAATATCAAAGAACACTTCACTTTTCTAAAGACGCTTCAAGTTAATTTCACTTAAAAGTCTTTCTCTTGAAAAACTTAAGTCTTCTTTTATGTTTTTAAATAAACATTCCAATTTAATTTAACATTGAGTTTACATTGCTATTTTATATACGTTTTTTGAATAAAATGTGGCCAAGTTTTGGGGTTAAATTATTTAGAGAGAAATTCTTACATAGTTTAGTAATTATAAAAAGCCAATAAAAATCAAATAAGCTTGTTATAAGTTTTTTCATAACAAAACTAGATTTATTAACTGGCTGACCATATTGAAGACATAAGTGGAAGAAGCCGGTAACTAATTAAAAAAAAAAACTGCCGGACTGGATAAATGGTCGCTTTAGGACCGGAAAAATGGTTTGAAACTAAAATAATGTGGATTTGATGGATAGTTAGTTAGACAAGCTACATAATGAAATCGCAACATTACAAGATTTAACAAAATTAATTAAGAAAAATGAGCATTTACTGGAATTTCGAATGTTATATATCCGCTTCATCCACTTACGTTTTCAATTATTAGACTCATTTGTATACGCAACAATATACGTCTTAAGTTTATTTACTGAACTAACTGATTTACCGTCGTTGAAGTTCTAACACCACGTAAGTCACATTTTGGCTATTTCGTCATTTTGATGACGTTTTGCAGAAAATCGGAAAACGCATAATTTAAGTCAATCAGGAACACGTATCGGCTAACAAAAACTTGTACAATTTTTTAATTGTAAAATCTTATTAGTATGATGATCTGTACAAAAGTTAGTCAACTGTTTCGCTCTCCTGAAAAGTTGCCACTTTTAACTTACGTTTTGTTAGAACTTCAACGACGTTATGTTTCGTCAATTTTCATACCATTAATCGTAACAATAAATAAATTATATTTTTATTTTAGGTTAATTAATTTATTAAAAAAAGTGTTTGCGCGCGTAAAAACTCTTCATACATATCCGATCAATCGCCTTATTATTTACGATTTCTCTTATATTAAAAAACTTTTTCATAAAAAAACTGAGCACACAGTAAAAAAGTTAAATGAAATACGCCCCAAAAAAACAAAACCGATTTCAAAAGCCATTAAGTCTCTTGCCCTTTTAATAAAAGCCTTTTGTAGATAAAAATCATTTTCAAATCGAGATTTCCCGCTGAATTTTAGTGAAAAATCGTGCTCCATTGTAACGTTCGTGTAACGTTAGTTTTTCTGCATACCTTTTACCACATTTGTCGTTTTTGAATAATTCCTTCTTCAATTTTTAGATTATATAAGATTTGGTTTTTTTCCAATTAAAATAAATAATTTACGTCTTATGATGTATTATTTTTTTTTTTAGTTCAATACCAATTTTTGTGTACAAAAAATACTAAATATTATAAAAGTAAGAGTTTATATTTGTCGATAAATTCGGCAAAAACTACTGAACGGATATTAATAAAAATTTCATTGCTTGGATTTCTGATATTAAAGGTATATTTTTTATCGTATACACAGTGGCGTAAGTACAAGGTGGCAAGCCGGCAAAATGCCACGGGCTCCCAGCCGGAAAGGGGCCCCAATGAGCCCCCTAGACAAGTGGCAAGAGATTATTTTTTACAATAATCCCTTGACGTGTTTTTGCATGAGATTGACATAGTAGAACGAAAACGAACTTGCCACGGGCCTCGAACGGTATAGTTACGCCACTACATATACAAACTCTTTTACGAGTGCAAAGAAAATAATGCTGTGAACTCATGAATTCGGTGCAGATTTAAAAATAATCATATTTTTATTAAATTAATGTTATGATTGTAACACACTTATATACTTACAAAAATACCTTTTACTTTAACTGCACATACACTAATGTCTGATTTTGCAAAAGGAAATGTTTGTTAGTCCCACTTTCACGCCCTTATCAACTTGATTCTTGCACGACTTCCACTTTGACCAACTAAACTAACCAAGCGCTACTGACCAACTTTATTTGTTTCTAACTGTACAAATTTTTAGTTGGTCCGATAGGAATATTATATCTTTTTAAATTTGTAGCCGTGCACATAATTTATTACATGAAGATTGTTGTGTATAAAATTATTTGGCCACAGGCCAGTACGTATTGAGTTATAATTTATAAATCGCTGGACAAGCGACAGAAAAATTGAGTTGAACTAGGTGTTTTCGACGACTACGCGAAAGTATAATATTATTATTTTTATTATTATTATTATTATAATATAAACATTCTACCCCCAAAAACAACCCTTAGGGGGTGAGTGTTATAAAATCCCATTGTATATAAATCCAGAAAAATCCCCTATAAATCCAGAAAAAGCTAAAGTGCTAAGTCGGAAGCTCCCAGCACATAACGAAATTTAGTAAAAGCAACCGATTTTTAGAGGCAGAATGTCAAAAAACCTACCTAGGTTTTTTTAGTGATCCACCTGGATCACTAATTAAAATTCACAAATTAGATAATATTTTTTTGACCTTATCTTGACATATGAGACACCTGGCGTCAAATCTCTTTTTTGTTACTTGGCCACGAGTACCCCCTTGATGCCATAGAAGTTTCTTACAAACTTTCATGTCCAAAAACTACCCTTACGAGCTGATTTTCTGAAATTATAGGCACATAAGTCCTAAAAAACCCGCACACAAAACGTTATACTTATATCACTCGTAGTTTGAGATTTCATGGTATGTAAGTGAGGTGACCTTTCACTCTTACAAGTTGGTATATATTAGATAGACACCGTTGCGCCAAAATTTGTATTTACAGCAGAAACCATTTATTTTTCAATGTTAAAAAGTATCCTATAATATGTTGGTTAGTCTTAATGGGTTAAGAAAAAAAGAATTTCCAAAAAAGCTTCAAGTACGTCCCGCAATTCTGGAGACTTGGGTGCTCTGACATACAAACAAATAGTACGTTTGGCCAGGTTTTTTTTGAGATAAAAATGGATAAATATTTATTCGAACATCCTTGATTCTGTTGACCACTAGATTTTGTTGTTAGATTTTTATTAATCTGCATAACCAGTTGGTTAGTTAAGTTGGTCAAAGTGGAAAGACTGTCATCGAGTTCCATTCTGCACAACCAGTTGGTGCAAAGATTTTCTTCTAAAAATGAAATATCGGATCAAGTAATTGGTTAGATTGGAATTATTTCTTTACCGAGATCCATTCCGCACAACTAACTTGTTAGTTTAGTTGGTCAAAGTGGAATTCATGGATTTTTGGCAAACACTTAGTTGAAATAATAAATTAGGTACTTTTGGTCTTGTGAAAACATCAAATTTCCAAGATATTCGTATTTTCACGCGATTTTTACACGCGCGCGCGAAGACGCAGGTAAAAGCTAGTACAAAATTGACAAAGTATCAAATGAATCCTATGAGCCACTAACAAACGAAACCCCGGAACATCGAAATTGCAAATGCTTATCAACGGTGCCCGGCGGCATTTCGCCATTGAACCAGAATTAAACCGAGCTGGAAAGGGAAGACACGATTTACTCTCACCGAGGGAAAGAGACAGGTGTAGAATGAATTAGCATGCAAATGTAATTTGTGATACCGCTACAATACTGCTAATTGTAAGAGAAAATTTTAATGGAATCTCGACTTAGAATTGCAAAGTTTGATGAAACTTTGACGTCATGGATATTAAAAGACATAATTTAAAAAGTTGACTACATAATCGGCGATATTCGTCGTTCACAATTTTCGTAATCATCGTACATCGTACATCGGCATTGAGACTTTGTCAACTCGCCGATCAATGGCGAATAGAGACAAACATCGGCGGACAGAGGCGAGTAATAGTGCAAAAGTGTCATCTTCTGTATTCACAATTCATAAAGAGGAAGCATAAATAAAACTACATTTTAAATTTTGCTAAACTGTCTTTAACGACTATACTGAATTTTCGAGGTGCTTATTTTAGTTTTTAAATAATCGAGACAGAAAACATAACAATAACTGTCGTTTGATTATATTATATTAAACAAAGTTTTTTAGAAATGACTTAAAACAATGTTCGCACTCGAAGGTGCAGGTTCGAACCCGGGTGGAGGCGTGTACCTATAAGACATTTTCCAATCTCAAGTGCATATGAATGCTCATTGCCGTGGGGGAGCCATGCTTCGGCACAAATGGGCCGGCTCATCCGGATCGTTACCACGGCCTCACAAAAAACTAGCGTGAAACGGCGTTGTAATGTGCTTCGTTCAGTGAGTCAGTTTAACGTGCAGGCGTTGATTGCCCCCTAAATATCATTAAAAAAAACACCAGGACGGGTGTTAGTTTTGTATAAATATACTAGTTGATCCCGCAGACGTTGTCCTGCCGAGCTAATTTGTGAATCCAAACCATTCTCAGATCCCCTTGAACATACACAAAAATTTTCATCAGTCGTTTAAGAGAAGTTCAGTGACATTATATACACACACTCACAGAAGAATTATATATATATATATATAAAGATGTATGTAATTAGTCTGTAAGGTGTAAATAAAATAAATGGCACAAATAAAAAGCAACTTTTTTCCGATTTCCTTAGGCAAGCACAGTATCATAACTTAGACCATAAAAATATTTAAAATGTTTGACTTTTAGCGTTATAAATTTTACATTGCATTTCAAAAAATGCTACCTAAAATAACAACTTAATCTTATAATAACGCCTACAAAAATCGGTAACTCTCAAAAAATGTAATTTTACAATGGAAATGTCTAAATGACGTATAATAATTATGTAGGAACTCATTTGCCTAAGTGGTTGGTGACCATTGTAAGCTGTGGCCTTTTGTCATCACCAAACAAAGGATAAATTATCCACACAAAAATTTTCCTCCATAAATTACGGACTCCCACTTAGTTTGGTTTTTGTAACTTTAAGTAGGTCGAAAGTACAAAGACATTGATGTTATTTCAGTCATTTTGTTTATTTAATCTATATAAATGGTACGAAATATACAAAATCATTCCGTTTATCTAAATATTAGCTGTTGCCCGCGACTACGTGTGTCAAAATGTTATAAATTATCCCGTTTTACAACATTTATTTGTACCGACTGGCTCTTATGAACCGTAGCGAATTAGTCTATAACTTTTCTCGATAAATAGACTAACCCAAAACAAAAATATTTTTTGAATTCAGGCTAGCAGTTCCTGAGATAAGTGCACTCAAAAAAACAAACTCTTCATCGTTATGTTACTAGAATAGATTTAAATACTAGTCAACCCAACAGACATTAACCTGCCCGGCTAATGGTGACTTTCAACCATTCTCAAGTACCCTGGAACACACAAAAAAAAATACATCAAAATTGGTCTAGTCGTTTAGGAGGACTTAAGAATTTATAAATTTAAAGGAGACTGAATCTTGGTACCGAACCACGCGACGGCTATCCACTTCTACAAAATACTAGGGGAGCCCAAGGGGGGAATTTTAGATTTAGTCGAGCGCGTCAGATCAAGCTAGTGTAGATTTTCTACACATGTGTCTGGTTATAATGGTATAAAAATCAGATTTATTAGGTATTTCGGTTCTTAAAAAGTTTTTTTAAGGTGAAATGTTGTCGAAACCGTCAGATTAAGACAGGGGGTTTTAAAATTTCCAATAATCTATATACACAATATCATTATGAATCACTGATTATTTAAACGTAAGGTAAGTCTGTATAACATAGAACAACAAAGACTTTTATTTTCATAACTAAGCTTCTCAGATATTTTATGTCATATTTAACTCAATGCTTTAGGCCTTACTGTCGGCCAATCGGCCAATAAATGTTCAATGTAAATATTTTTTCTAAGAAATTTATTTTTTAGAACCTTAAAATCACTTTAACGTCATACCCTACTAAAATAAAAAGTGACCACATTATTTTTTTCAACGTTTTATCTAATCTACAAAAGGTACTGCGTCTCTACGACGCTCGAGTTACTACAAAAATAATACTCTCACCTCCCCGGCTACAAGCTTTATTACAAAAAGAAATTTACATTGCTTAACACATTCAGTAGCCATGACAAACACACACATTCAAACTTATAAAACCCGTTTTGGTTAAAAACATGATCGGGTGAAATACCTTTAACCCGTTTTCTAATTTTCATCGAACCACGAAATGGAAAGGTTTTCGAACGTCGATCGATATCAGTCGGACTTTTGGCTCGGCTTAAATGCTTTAGAAATATAAACGCGGGTTTTTATTTTGCTCTGAATTTTCTAGTCAATTTTACATTCCAAGGTTCAGCAATTGAAATTACGTTATTAGCAAATTTTAGCAAGATTTTTTTTCATCTGTAAATAAAATGAAAAAAACATTATTTCATTATTACTACTGATAATAATAACTAAGGAAAATCTTGTTATTACTGTCGTTTTAAAATTATTCTATTAAATCTAGGCTTGAGCGAAATGTTCGATTTGCGTGCAAGTTTCAAAGGAAAGCCTTTATTGAAATTTATTACCATTTACCAACTTCAATAAAGTAAAAGTATATTTATAATCATGAATCATAATCATAAATCATTTATTGCATGAATGAAGTTAAAATATGTCTTAATATAATCACATGGATCTTTCACTCTGCCGCATTTTATGGTGTGCGATATAGTCTTAATATTAAACATTTAGTATCACAATAGGGAATATGCATGGTTTTTTATTATTTAATTAAATAAATCTTAGGTTATTGAAAAACGATGTAATCCAATCAGTTTTTTGATAAAATTGAAATCAACAAAGTTACAAGCCTTTAAAGTAGTCAGTTAGAAAAACAGATCCGATATTAATTGTGTCGTCAAAGTCCATAAGCTGCATACAAAATTCATACTAAATTACGTTTTAAGAGAAAGAGATGGTTAGAAAACTTACATCGCTAAAATCTTACTTATTTCTCAACAGAATTCAGAGATTTTTTGTGATTCTGTATTTCTTTAGGCTCACTATCATAATAATTTGCATTCAATAAATTTTGTTTTACACGCATTTTCCCTATTTATTTACTTTAACTCAGACATAATATAATTAATAACAATAATAAATGATTGATTTTTAATGTAAAGTTAAATAGGTCAGTTACAAGTTGTGCACAATTGTGCACAATTAGTTAATTAGTCAATGTTTCGATCACTTAATAAATGAAATATAGATAATTTAATAAAAAATATATCAAATTAAATAAGGATACTTCAATGATTAAAAAATGTCAAAATCAATTTTAAGATGCTATGAATTCGTTTACACTGTAATATTATCTTTTTATTGTGGTGAAGCCTATGCATTGGAAAATGACCGAGGTGATAAGAATTTTTTAAGAACACAGTATTAATTTTTGCGGTAAATAGTAGTCTTAACTAAAGAGAATTATTAATCGTAACCACGCTCAATTCAATCAAAGAAAACTCTGCAAACACTGAAATAATTTAAAAGTCAAAACATATTATATTCGCACTAAAAATATTGTCCTTGAAATTAAATATTTAATAATATATTTGAAAATTCTTTTCAATGTTAATTTTTTATACGATACTAGCCGTTGAAAGTAACTCTTTTTCGCGTGGTGACTTTTCTCTTTAAAATTTTTCTGAATTTTTTCTTGCTTGCCTCATGGAGCCCGAGACTTTTCTAACAAATACAAAATCGGTTCGTACGTTCTGTATTTATAGCGTCAGGAAGGAAAACCCGATTTATTTTTATATAATATATTGTTACCTTCTTAAAAATACCTTTGAAGTATATAATGTTGCAATGAAAAGATATTTATTTTGACTGAAATCGAAACACGTTTTAAAATATAATCCTGAACATATCAGTATATATATAGCTTTCAAATCATGTGGTATTATGTGAATCACACAAAGAGCTATGTACAATTTTGTACTTAATTAGTCTAAGTACGGATTAATTCAATATCAAAAAGCAGTACTTATCGAAACAATTCTTAGTTTTAGCGTAACTGTCGATAGACACTGGAAGTGTGTCTATTATATAAAAATAAATCAGGTTTGACGCTGTAACGCACGAAACGATTTCCACGGTTTTGCATTCGTTGGAAAGGTCCTGGGGTTTTTGAGCAAGAAAAAAATCAGGAAAATTTTATTAAAACAAGTAGGAAAATAATAATTCTCATCTTTGTTACCACGTGATTCGCGGGCAACAGCTAGTCTTCTATACAATGGGTTTTTTTAATAACGAAAACCCATAGTCAGCTGTGATCATTTCAAATATACCAATAATAGCTGTACTGAACTAAACAAATCTTAATTTCATAAATTCCTAGATATATTTCAAAAATTAAATCCTGTTTCTGAACTAGTTTGTTGAATAAATGATAAATATAATTATTTTCAAAGCCTAATTGAGCTTTTAGCGTGATCGCGTGTTCTGAATGATTATAATACAGGAAAACACAAATGACTCAGGTCATATTCATTTTAGGACCTAGTGTTTCTAGGCATGATTTAGTACTTAATTTAATTACTAAACTTGGACCCAATTACATAATTATGTTAAAAAATTATAGTTTAAAATGTTTGGTTTCAATAAAAATAATTTATCCTTACTTAAATATTTATATTATAGATGCGAAAGTGTGTCTGTTGGTCTGTCTCTCTGACTGCTTCCTTTACCCGCCCGAACTGTAAAAACAATTTTCCTGTGGTATCCAAATACTTTGAGTCCGAGAAAAGCCATTATACTTTTTATCCCGAAAACATTTTAGGTTTCCGGGCGATAAACGATCTACCTGCAATCCGTTTCGCTTAAATTTTTTGGAGCTCTATAATTTTTCGTAATCAATATAAAGAAGTTTATCATTTATTCTCTAACAGGTTTTTTTTTTTCTCTCTATTTAGAAACAAAAAACAGTTGTATGTTAAAACTTACATAATAACACAATTACTTAAAATTAGAATATATAAAAATATAACCCACGACAATGTTCACAGATTTATAAAACAGTAGTACAGCGTTTAGAATATAAA
>JAOTAV010057074.1:0-15314 GCA_026546445.1 Cyclargus thomasi
TTACCTTTTATATGTTGCTTACAGCCATGTCTACCATAATATGGGATCATAGCCTCATCTACGCTGTAATACTCTTCAACTGGAGCAAACTCTAAAAACTTCTCATTGAGTTTTGTTACAAGTGGGCGTATTTTTGTAAATTTGTCATAGCTATTGAGGTCGTCGTTGACATGTAGATGTCGAAAAATAAAATCAAATCTATCCCTTGACATAGCCGAACTAACAAGCTCATTTTTCGAATCAGGGGAGTTTTCCCAGTACATTTTTCTTCGCGGCAGCCATGCATATCCACTGACCAACAATACACCAATAAAACATTTCATTTCTTCATTGGTTATATCTCCTGGCATATTTTTTTTCACAGCAAACTTGTTACTTCCTGAGACCAGTAATGAAATAATATCATCATCCATAAAGTTTTTAAACCATTCGATAGGACTTTTTTCTTGAAAAGCTCCTTGAAATTCTGGCCAATTCACTGAAGGCGTTTTTATATCCCTTTTTCTCCACGCATAGGTCTTTTTACGTTTAGCTCGACTTTCAGTAGGCTCTTTTTCGGTATCGCTTATAAAATCATCTTCTTGATTATAGATTTCAGCTGGTTGAAGCAAAATATTTCTTGGCAAGTTGTTTACTGTCACATAATCTTCTTCACCCGAATCTTCATCGGTAGGGCAATCAGGATCAACTGGAGGTCGAAGAATACATATCGCCACCTCTTTGCCACCAGAATCATCATCGGAATCATTTTCCAAAGCATCCAAAATTTCATGCGCGGTTAACTGCCTAGAGCAAAAAAATACCCTTATTACCCTACCGTCCTACATATAGCACACCATTATTTAGAAGCATTTTTCTATAATTTTACAAAACATAACATAATATTTTTTTACAGAAAATAAAGGTCATACTATTTAGAACACATCATACGTAAAATATGTAACCAAATTACAAATAGATAAAAAAAAATACGTACCTCTTTCTCGCCATTGCCAAGGTGCACTGTAAGTACTCACTTTTCACGAAAATAAATATAACTTTTCTTTTGCTAAGCTTTGTATTCTATTTTTTATATAACATAGTACTATAACCTTACTTAGAAACACGGTAACTGACATCAATAACTTATGAGGGTAGTTGAATAAAATAAAATATTTGTACTGTCATACATATGGGACGGTAGGTTTATCTGGGTTAATTGTTTTGGATGTGAATGTTGTTTTGAAAATTATATAATTATTGTATCTTCGGCTGGTTTCAGTCGCACGCTTGAGTACAAATTTCTCTTGCTTAGTTCAGACGTCTAAAAAGATTTAGCTCAATATTTAGGGCTTATAGGTAGTTTATTTACAACTTTTTTGACAGATGTTGTATGGAGAATCTGCCAAAAAAGTTGTGGATAGCCTAACAGAAACTTTATCAGTAAGCAGTGAAACAGGCCCTTAATTAAGTGTAATTGAAGACCACGCGGGAAAAACAAGGAATGTTTAAAAAGCACAACTAAGAGAAAAACAGCTTTATATAGTTTTAACAGTTTATATACAGCCAGGGGCGAACAAATATAGTTAGAACCATTGACTCAGACGACCTAATTCTGATTTTTATAATAGAATGATACACTAAAAAGCTAACAGACGGCATTAAAAAGTTGATTTCACAAAAAATGTGACATTCCTTATTTTTCCTTTGTACATTACGGTACACAGTTACTTTCGGGATTCTAACTCTCTTATCCATCGACACCTAAACGTATGAGATACTAGATGTGCCTTGCTGTGCTACCCGCAGCTTAGAGAGTAAAAAGCCTCCCGGTGAGGGAGTTAAGACTTAAATCGGCCCTTGCAATGAGTTAAGTAAAATCTCATATAATTTTTAATCAAAATATGCTGGTAAAATTGGAGAATTATTTACTTATTTAAAATCCCAGTATCATTATTATTGCTGCAACAAAAAAAGGTTCTACGACAATTTTAAAAAGCATTCACAAGCAAGCAAATACTACATTTTCAAAAGCATTTTCTCGTTGGCGCTTAACGATAGGGGCTTCGATGAACGGCTTAGGTCAAAATACACTTCAGAATTTTAATGAAGGGATCACGGTGAGCTTGTTTCGATATCGCTTTTTAATACGCCAAGTTTTCCTTGCGCCCTCATATTTTACAACACAAACTATTTGTCTTGAACAGCCATAGTCAAATAAATATTTCCTCGAAACACCAGTAAGCGATCCTCTTCGAGAGTTATCGTTCTGCGCTGTTTGTATTTTAAAGCTAACAAATGCATATATTTGAAGACCAAACGGGAAAAACAAGGAATGTCAAAAAGGTACAACTAAGAGAAAAACAGCGTTTATATAGTTTAACAGTCTATATACAGCCAGGGACAAACAAATATATATTGAACTATAACAGCTAACTGCGACGACCTAATTCTGATTTTTATAACATCATGATACACTTAAAAGCTAACAGATGGCATTAAGAAGTCAGTTTCACAAAAAAAAAAACATTGTTTTTCCCGTGCAGTCTTCATATTATTTCTACTGTAAGGAAAATGATAATACATAATATTGTGATGAATTACTTTCGTAGAATCATTTATATAATATGACGGATTAATAGGAGTTTATGTTAGTAATTAATATGAATGGGAGGAGTGCCGTACGTGCCTATTTTTCGTACGTGACCCGGCGCGCCGGTTTTGTATCTGAAAACTTTTATTCTTCATACTTTTCCTCGTTTAATATTTACTTTGCCATATCGTCTATAGAAAGCTAGTGGGTAGACGGCACTCGAGAGGATGTAGATTCAAACCCCGGTGGAGACGGGTGCCAATGAGCCATTTTCCGATCTCAAGTACATAATACGGATGCTCATTGCCGTGAGAGAGCCATGCTTCGGCACAAACGGGCTGGCTCGACCGGAGTGATACCACCGCCATAAAGAAAACTAGCGTGAAACGGCGTTGTTGTTTCATTCAGTGAGTGAGTGAGTTTACCGATGGCCCAACTTCCCTAATCCCCCTATCCCTATTCCCATTCCCTATTCCCTATTCCCTCATAAAGGCCGGTAACGAACTTGCGACTCTTCGGATGTCACGAGTGTCCATGGGCTATGGCAGTTGCTTTCCATCAGCTAGCCTGTCTGCTCGCTTGCCCCCTAAATGTCATAAAAAATGTATAAAAAAGTATAGCAACGATTCCCCATCTTTCCGTCCTATATGCTCATACCCAGTTAAAGGTCGGCCTGTGCTGCGTCTGTGACTCTATTAAGCAGCATTTTGTGTATAAGAAAATATCAGAAACGAAGGACAAAGACAGAGTTACACAAATAGTAGAGTACAAAAATGAAATTCGCAACACTTGTTCGGAGAACTTAATTTCACTCTTTCTTATAATAATGAAAGTATATTAGCAGAATACAAAATCGTAGTACACAAACTTACCAGTGCATAAGCTTTTCATAAACCGCATTTATAGATTTACTCGCGTTCGTATATAAAACCTTTTGGAAATATGTATATATTTCCAACACGAAGCAGTTTGAAAGAATTATAGCGATGATAAATCTCGTGCATGGCCTGCATCGGCCGCTGCAAACGGGAAATTGCGATACGCTTACTTATAAACGCGCACGGGCGACAGAAGTGCGACTACTTCTGCGATTGTAGACTCTAACTTAAAAACTAAAGTCTACTTTTCAACGATGCTGAACTATCCTGGAGACGATCCTATTTTGTGGAAATTAAGACTCTATTTTTCGAATCGTAGTGTTGATAATCGGAATTCCAATAGCGGGCGACGTTTCTGAGCGCCGTGCGCGTCTAACTCTATTTTATGTTTACGATATTTACGTAAGAAACAAAATGGAAATAGAAATCTCATTTTAAATAAACTTAATAATCTTAAAATATTTTCTACTGAATAGCAATATTTAGATATCGAAGAAAAGTAAATAGTTAAAGGAAATTAAAAAAGTTTAAATGAGACGAAGTGGGAAAATGTGGTTCCATAAACCACATTTTGCATGCTAACAATAAGCAAACAAAACTAAAAAATGTTTTATTCAACGAATTATTTTATTCTGCAAATTTTTCATGAAAGTTTCAAAAATAAAGTTGGACGTTTGTTAGTTTGGATCTATTAATTCGAACATACAACCGTTCACGTTAGAGAAGAATAATTGCCCTCGTAAATCTAGAACATTTTTCATGGAACGTGCAGTAATAATAGTTGTAGGTAGAGGTGGATCGAGGAATCACGCGATTCAGAGCCTCAGGAAACTGCGATCCTGCACAGCTTAGTCAGTTAATAAAAATAAAAAAAAAATTGTGAAATCCTATTTATTGTATTTTACAAAACGTTTTGATTGTTTATTCTATTTTAGGACAATAGCTTGCTTGTTTCATTTTGAATGATTGGTTATTCAGTTTAGATTTTAGAAAAGTAATGATTATGTATTTAAATAGAATTAAATGCCGCTGTACGAAAAACTCGGTTGGTCGTTAAAAAAATGATTATGTATTAACACTCAATCCTTTTTATAAAAATTTCTCTCTTTACAAAAACACGTTTTCAAAAATAAATTTTCTATGTATCCTAGACAATCATTTATTTTACTTTCTTGTTACATATTAAATTTTTATACATATTAAAAAGAACTTGTTACATATTAAAATGTTAATATTTAATAATTAGTTAAGTGGTAGGTCCTAACTGTAATATTTAGTACCATGCCACATACAGAGAATCAATTTCTGAGTATTGAAAATATCTTAACAAAAAATGGTTTCATTCCATTATAATAACGCTCCAATATCCTCACTGTTGATGCTTGAAACTCATTAAACCGAAAACAAACCTAAGTGAAAACTCTCATTTCTATTTTATTATTTTTCATTACTATTTTCATCGTCGTTGTCTCGTTTCGAGCGCTTTTAAAATTTAAATTAAGTTCAAATAGTTTATACAAATACAGATCTGTTGACATTATAATGGTGAATGTTTGAGTTACATTAAAATTTTGCATGTTTTCGGTTACTGAAATAACTATTTACTATTTTTTTATAAAAATAAGCGGTCAAACGAGCTACCTGACGGAAAACAACTACCGCCGCCCATAGACACTCGCAACATCAGGGTTGCATGTGCGTTGTCGGTCTTTTAAGAGGGAACACGCTCTCTTTTTAAAGTTTTGTAGGTCGTAGCGGTCCGGAAATACTGCTGGTGATAGTTCATTCCAGAGCTTTACTGTGCGAGGCAAAAAATTACGCAAAAATCGTACTGTGGAAGACTGCCATTCATCAAGACAACATGGGTGGAAACCATCCGCGTAGGTCGATGACGAAAAGTTGCAGGTGGAATGATTCCGACAATTCCTCTGAGCACTCCTAGTAATAAAACCTATAAAGGATGCAGAGCGAAGCTACATCTCGGCGCAACTCCAGGGGGTCCAGCTTGTTCAAAACACTATGGCAATCAACAATCCGAGCGGCCCTTCGCTGGATACGATCTAGAGGGAGCAATTGGTATTTAGGTGCCTCTGCCCAGAGATGAGAATAGTATTCCATATGGGGCCGGCCCTGTACCTTGTAAAGCTGTAGGCGTTGGATCGGACTAAAATACTGTCTCGCTCTATTTATAATACCAAGCTTCTTCGAGGCTAATTTAGCTTTACCCTCCTAAATCTTAACTATTAAATCTTAATGCCAAGTATTTCAATGCTGGGGGAGATTTGGATTAGGGAAATGCAGAGGTAGGTCTGATTCTCCGTCAGTGTTCATTTATTATTTTTATTATTATTCTCAGATAACTGAACTGCCTATACATTAATGTACAGAGCAAAACTTCGTATAACATTCGCGTGATTAATCGTCGTGTATTTCATACTCGGCAACAGGACAATATTAGCATAGGCTATGCTCGTGAGCTCGTTAAAACATTAACGTATTAGTTAGCGGACTAGCGGCCTTTGTTTGTAGTTTATCGGTCACAAAATCTTGTAATGAACGGTGTCGTGTCAGATTATGACACGGCCTACACGCCTCCACACGCCCACATGCCCCAACACCCGACAACACGTCACGTAGGGTCGAGGCGAATGCACTGGGGAGATTTATCTATTAGAAAATCAAAGCCAGAAGTTGGCTCGTGGCCAGCTGTACGTAGGCACGATAAATGAATATTTATTTATAAGGCTAATGGGCGCCATACATTGCAATGTATTCATGCGATTCTGTGCGATTTAGCGATCGATTATGTGCTTGAGTTAATATTTTAAAAATGGGCCAAGTGCGAGTTCGATTTTTGCACAATGGTACGGCCCTTATAACGCGAAAATAATTTATTGAAATGAAGAATTATAAAATAGTCATCAAAAGTTTTACTTTCTTGGAAAAGGTTTCGTTTCCAAGAAAGTAAAATTTTTGATGACTATTTGTACAAATATTACATTTCGAGTACGTTTGTTGGTCTCCGGCTAGAAGTTATAATGTAACTCGACAATCTCGACAGCAAATATTACTTTACCAATATTCTTAGCCCACGTGCTACGAGTTGAAATTATTTTCTCTATTCCCATGTGACGGAAGCTAGAAGGAAATTTTCTTTTTCAATTTGCTACGGCGAGCATGAAATTATTTGTCTTTTTCCTGGTCCTGAAGTTTATATACAAGAAGTGGGTTTTAATTCTCTAAGTGCTCGCTTGACGCTTTGTGAGAGAAACAATTAAAAATCAATTGTTGTAAAAAAAAGAAGAGTTAAGAATAGCAATATAGGATTGATAAAGATGATATTTTATGTAAGTGCTAGCGTACTAGACAGTTGTCTGCCAGGCTGATATGTGAATCAAAAACATTTGAGCGCACACACAAAATATTATCACAACCGATCCAGTCATAGAGTTCAATGACATACGCAAATGGCGAGACAAAAAAAATATAAAAATAAATAACTAGTGGACCCGACAGACGTCCTGCTGAGCTGAATTGTAATTAATTGTAACTTTGAATACCTATAAATATTTCAACAAAATCGGTCCATTCGTTGGGGAGAACTTCAGTGACAAACACACGCACACAAGCAATATATATGAAGATAAGATAGTTTTTAACTTCAAATAGTAGGGAGACTTTAACTGTAATACTAGGTCACAACAATATATTGAAATATTTAAAAAATAATAAAAACTCTTACTTTAACTTAATTATTATTTTAACACCATATAAAAGAATATTAATAACGAAAAGAACAGTGTGTTTGACGGCGGCGGTTTTAAAATTAATTAGTGGTGTTAACACTCGTTAATTAAATATTAAAATAGAGTTTTTTTTAGGGTTGCCAGTTAACTTACGATGAAATAATATTATATTTTAGTGCAAAATACTTTATCGGATGCTAGGTGGGTTATATTACATTATGTTATTAGCTACATGTCTAATAACATTTCATCGACTTATTATTAACTATGTAGTTGGTGTCTGAAATTTCGTTGCGCAAAAATTTGTATATCACGCGGAAACCGTACATTTTTTCAAGATAAAATGTGTCCTGTATGTTGCCCAGACCTAAAAACTATTAAACAAAAATGATTTATTCATATCCGTTCAGTAGATTTTGAGATTACCACGTACAAACAGACAAACAGACAACTTTTTTACGTCGATATGTGTAGAACACATATAAATATATATTACTGTTCCTTAGCACGCCAACATAGATTATTTTGTAAAAATATTAAATGTAGGTAAAGACACTTCAATTTTACTGTTTTATTATATGTATACTAAACTTTAAATTTTATTAATAGCAAAATTAAATTGACAAAAATTAAAACCAACTTTCAAGGTAAAAATTAAAAACAAACTAAAAAGTATTAAATAACATTTATTCTATGATAGCGTAATGTTGGTACCAACTTCCATGAGTTTGTCCAGGACGAACTTAATTTTTTTGACTGGTACCAACTTCAAAATTATGAAGATTGTGTACAGAAATAGATTGAGGTTTAACCGTATTCTGAAAAAGACACCACTACTAATGAATAAAGACTATTAATGAATAAATGTAATTTAATATTCTTTGGTTTGTTTTTACCTTGAAAGTTGGTTTTAATTTTTTGTTAAAAATAATGATGATTTCACCCTTATTTGTTATCTAGTTAATGTTAATCATGTGTGCGTATATTTGTCACGGAACTCCTTCTAAAACTAGACTGATTTTGATGCACTTTTTGTAAGTATTAAAGGCAGTTTGAGAATGATTTAGATTTACAAACCAAAACCGGCTAGACAATTTCTGTCGGGTCTAGTAATATTATTATATAATCGGTTATTACTATATTATACGATCTACGTATTGTGTTATAATTCGTGAAGCGCTCTACACACACAACAGTCTGCCGGCGCTATAAGCCGTTGGCATAATATTATGTGGATAGAACCACGTCGGCGGCACGAACCCAAGCATGTCGCTAACAAATGTCGGCGGCCTACGTGGAACACGCGTATTGCACGCATGTGTTGCTAAATAAGTTGCCGCTGAAAGTCACCGATATAGTTTTTCGACATGCAATAAGTGAAGGCGCGGATCTAGCCCGCAGACAAAATGTCACCGACAAACGCCGGCAGTACAAGCCGGCGGCCTATGTACATAGAAACATGTGTCAAAAGTGCATCGAGCCACCGACAAATGTCGGCGACGTTGGCGGCGTAGGTGTGTTATGCGCGCTTAGGAGTCACAAGTGACTCGACAAACGATGGAATATAAGTATCTTAAATACTATTAAAAGTATAAATTTATGAATGGTACCCACCACATTGAAAAAAGTTATGGTAGTTATGATAATAGATGTAATTTGCAGTACCATATGCTTGCAGCTCTTCAAACAACGCAGAAATCCCTAAATTTGTATCAATAAGAAAAAAGGTCAAAAACATGCGCAACTTCGGAACCATGGAGAACCTTGGTACAAAATTTTAGTTTTTTTATAACGTTTGCGTTTGTGACAAGTATTCTAACTTCTAAGCATATTTTTAGAATACTTCCCACAAAACCAAAGTCTTTGAGGTGTTCTGGAGTATAACAGGTCGATAATGTGATGACGCATTCTGTGATGGCAGTGTGATGGCAATTTACGTTACAGTAGCATTTGCTTTCAGCTCTTACAACGCCGAAAACTTTTAACTTGTATCTTTAAGGAATCACGAGTTCCATGAGCACCTTCGGAAAAATGGTATACTTGGTACAAAATCTTACTTTTTGCTATTATTTACTTAGGATGCTTTTGCTTTAGGAAGAAAACCAAAATCTCCATTTGTTACCATACAAATTTCGAGGGGTTTCCCTCAATTACTCATGGTTCACATCATCAGTCGCCACTTTGGTGAACACGGAACCTATTCAGAACAATACTCTATACAACAAAGATTTTTTTTAAATCGGTTCACAAACGGCGGAGCTATGGTTCACCATACATAAATATATCTACAGCTTAACATACAACCTCGTTTATGGAAGTCGGTTAGAAATCAATTCGCAACCCTAAATTACAACATTCAAAACTTTTAAATCGCATTAAAGCTACCTCACTCTTACAATTTTTGTAATTACGAGAGATTAAATACGTATAACTCAGATTGTGAAAATCCATTTGTTTTCTTGGCCTTTCATCGCAGTTGGCAGTTGGCACATAACGGGCCTGTAAAAGCTTTACGTACGATAAAGGCAAACTTTTATAATCAGGCCTCGCTTAAAACACAGCCGCGGGCATGATGGAAACAAAAAAGTAAAAATGTCGACATCGTCGGCTGCTTATTTTACATTTAATATACCAAAATATCCTTTTCTTAATAGAAAACGTTGTTTGGAGGAAGGAGGAAAGTACTGCTATTTTAGTTTAATGTTTTTAGAAAATCGTAAACGCGTAGGTATCTACTTATTTTTAATTAGTAGCTCTTAAATAAACTTAAATAGGTTACATTTCACTGATGGTAATAATTGGCTGATATTTTTGAGCGGTTTAAAGTATGTTTTTATCGGAGCTTTCCTTAGAATATAGCTAACTTTGTCAGTGACTCCCTTTATAAATGCTAACACTGCAGGTAACCTCTCAACTGTGGCTGGTTTCATTCGGTTGCTGCTCTGTCTACGTCGTACCCGAAGCTTATTGTCACGAAGAACTTGCGTGACATGATGAATTATTACCATCAGTGAAATGTAAAAGACCCCTTCAAGATGCAGGAATTGTGGCCTCTCCTATATATTGAGGGCAAATAAAAAGAGCCATCAAAACACGCATCATTCCTTGATTCACCATCCACATTGCAGATGTCAAACACCACAGGAACACTAAGTCCGCAATTTGTGACATACACTGGATCAACCTCGCCACTACATAAGATTTGACAAGCCCCAAATACTGGCAAAAGAACCAAGATACCGACCAAGTATGATACGCGAGGCTATCGAAATCAAAAAGTACCCAAATTTTAACCGTGAAGATGGGTGGGTTCTACTATCTAGTTGGGATCCAGTAATAAATAAACTTAAGCACAAAACTAAGACACCGCGGTGTCATGACACTGTCAGTTTGTTCTGCGTGGATCGGAACGCAAACAAAAATTGATAAATCTTCGGGCAGTTGAAGACCTTCAACAAATTGGACGCCTGTCAGCTCAGTCCACCCGTGACAACGGCCACTGGAAAGCAGCCGAAACGTCGGGAATCAAAAAGTGCATTGCAACTTGCTACTAAATTTTGTGTTTACATGCAATTAATAACTCAAAATTTAGTTACCTACTTATCTACTTAATACGTGTAAACAAGACATATAGAAAGATAAAATGACATCACGATTCAACTAATCATATATTATAATTATGTGCATACTAATTACTTTAAAACTTCATTTAACGTTCGTCACATAATGAAAATTCACAATTAAAATCACAGGGAAAGTTCCAGAGCTTTTAGTTTCCCAAGCGCAGAGAAAATTCAAGGAATTTTATTTAAATAAGTTAGAACTCTATTTTCGCCGATTTAAGGCGTTCCTTTCGTGTACAGAATACAAAAAAGGACAGAACAGTCGGCAAATATAATAGGGAATATGCATGGTTTTTTATTATTTGTGTGAAGTAGTCCAATCAGTTTTTTGATAAAATTGAAAACAACAAAGTAGTCAGTTAGAAAGAGAGATCCGATATTAATTGTGACGTCAAATTCCATAAGCTGCATACAAAGTTCATACTAAATCAAGTTTTAAGAGAAAGAGATAGAGAAAATTTACATCGCTAGTATCTTAGGCCCACTCTTTAGGCCCACTATCATAATAATTTGCATTCAATAAAATTTGTTTAACACGCATATTCCCTATTCGATTGCTGAGCGCTGTTGGCAACACTGGGCCTGCGCACGCATCCTGTTTTTAACCGACTTCCAAAAACAAGGAGGTTATATGTTCAGCTGTGGATTTTTTTTTTATTAGGCGCCGGCGTCGCAGCCATTATTGTACTACTTTAAAAAAGAATTATTTGCCGTGTTTTTTTTTCTGTACTTATCAGTATTGCCATAAATAAAGAATACTTAAGACCGAAGAGGAAGTTTTACTCTACCGAGCATCAGACTATCAAGGCGAGGATGCCTCACCAGAGCTGGTCCTTCGAGCCGGATCGACCACGAAAATCAAGACCGAACAACTCAAGAACAACACTTTTTGGGGTGTCTCCTGCGCCTGGCATTCAACAAGTCATCATACTGGTAATCTTCAGCTGCAAGGCAATTGAGGACAAAGGAGGACGAGGCGAGAGGCGAGATTCAAGAACATACACGTGATATTTGCAGTCAAACATTATTTAGCCAGAAGAACTTTGCCTTCACGAGAAAGAGGTCTATTGTGAGTTCGTTCTAATTTACTCTGCTGTCCCTAACATTAAGCGTCCTCATTTCCATGAAATGTGTAAATGAGCCGGCTCAATCAGAGTGATACCACGGCCTCGCGGAAAACTGGCGTGAAGCGGTATTGTGCTGTGTTTCGTTCAGTGAGTTAGTTTACCGGTGGCCCAACTTCCCTGATCTCCTATACCTATCCCCGTTTCCTATTCCCTCATAAAGGCCGATAACGCACTTGCGACTCTTCGGATATCGGCGACTGCAGTAGCTTCCTATCAGGTAACTTGTCTGCTCGCTTGTCCCCTTAAGTATCATAAAAAAACTGTCAGAATATTTTTTGTTCGGATTAAATGCTCCCGTGGCTAATTGTTAGCCGCAGGTAAATACTAATACAGAATACAGACAGACGTACACACTTTCGCATTTAAAATAATATTATAAAAAGCTTCCTCCACTTATTTTAACCAATATGGCAGGGTTGTTGTGTATTTGCCCGGGAAATATAATAAAAGACCGCCTCACACGAGGAGCTGAGGAGCTGGATGTAAGAGGGGTAGGAAGACCCACTTATGATATAACGTTACACTGAGATGCTTTCAAATGTTAGCAGCTTTATTATTGTGATTAAAAATCTTGCCGTGGGAGAGCCATGCTTCGGCACGAATGGGCCGGCTCGAGCGGAGTGATACCACGGCTAGAGCATCGAAACCCGGGCCCGATTTTCCATAACCCCTGGTGTGGAATATCGGGCCCGGGTCTTGCTAAAAAAAAAAACTGGGTACCCGAGTTTTTCGAGCTTTTTCGTTTTTTTTATTTAAAAAAAACAGTACTATAAAATTTTATATTTCGTTTTTCTGAAACTCTAGTACGTAGTCAGTGTAAAAGAATGAAAAAAATTAAAAATGGCTTAAATAAATAAAAAAGTTTTTTAGTCTCATTTTTTGTTGTATTTGTTCAGAATATTTATCACAATTTTAACAGTCTTTTATGTACAATTCAATATCAATCAGATACAAACAATAAATCAATTAAAAAAATACCGATAAACGTAATTCAAAATATTTTTTTATTAAAAAAAGTACGTAAAGAAAATTTTAACAGTAAAAAAAGGAATTTAAACTTTTTTAAAAATTAAAAACTTTATTAAAATTAAAAAAAGTATTTTAAAACATTTAAGTAACAAAGTATCGTAAAAGAAAAAAACCAGAAAAGCTCGAAAAACCCGGTTTTCCATTTTTCAAACCCGGGTTTTGTGCGATCCCCAAAACCCAGGTTTTTCCGGATTTTCGAGTTTCGGGTAAACCCGGTCTCGATGGAACCACGGCCTCACAGAAAACTGGCGTGAAACGGCGTTGTGCTGTTTTCCTTTCAGTGAGTGAGTTTACCGGTAGTCTAACTTCCTTAATCTCCCACTGTGCCTAATCCCATTCCCTCATAAAGGCCGGCAACGCGCTTGCGACTCTTTGGATGTCACGAGTGTCCATGGGAGATGGCTGTTGCTTTCCATCAGATAACCCTTCTGCTCGCTTGCTCCCAAAATATCATTAAAAAAGAGATGATTTTACACGCTAGAAATATATTTTGTTATATGCGTAGCTAAAATTTAAGTTTTCTTAAAATTCCGTTGCGTCAAATTTAGTTTATTGCATCGGACCCGTATAATTTTTTGAGATAAAAAGTATCCTTTGCTCCTTCCCGAGTCTCAAAGTATCTCCCTACCGAGTGTGAAGAGGTTACAGATTACATACCTATCTATACCTTTTTTTATTATTATTTATTTATTTATTTATTTAAAGCAATACAAAAACACGGTAAAGTTTGTACAAGTTGTACCATACAGGTCAATGGTACAACATAAGTTTGTACAAACTTTACCGTGTACCATAAGCCGCCATCACTTCGTTACATTGTAATAATCTAATGACAATATTTGTTACTTAACATACGATCTACACACACATTAATAATATAAAGCTGGAGTGTTTGTTTGAACGCGCTTATCTCAGGAACTACTGGCCGGAATTTAGAAAAAACCTATTTTTGTGTTGGTTAACCGTTAATGCATTCATCGAGGAAGGCTATATAACATTACGCTACGACCAATAGGAGATGCGCATGAATTTAAAAAAAAAATAATTTAAAAATTATTTCTGTGCGTTTTTGTCCATTAATCGAGGAAGACTTTATTATAATATCAAGCTACGATCAATAGTAGCCGAGCATTATTTAAAAATGTCGTAAAAACGGGTTATCTATACATATAATAAAACAGTAAAATTTGAGTGTCTGTACATTTAATATTTTTACAAAATAATCCATGTCGGGGTGTTAAGGAACAGTAATAGAACACATAAAAAAGTTATCTGTTTGTACGCGCTAATCTCAGGAACTACTGGACGGATTTAAATAAATCTCTTTTTGTTTAATATCTATTAGGTCTGACCAGCATTAAGGATACTTTTTTTTCCGGGAAAATATACGCTTCCCGCGTGACATACAAATTTTCGCGCAACGCGGACACCAAATTAGTTACTAAAGTTCCATGCAAAACGAACAAGTAACTTCGAACTCGAGTACAAGTACAATGCTCAAGTTTTTAACCTCCAAATTAGTCTTAGACTAATCCGATTTCCTAAGTGATCCTTGTTACCCCCACAATACGAGCGATACTTTCCATTGTGTGTTGCCACCCGCGGCGTTGTTTGAGTCTACCACCTTTTGTTGTGAGTTTTTTGTTTGTTGTTGTAAGGTAAGTAGCGAAAATAATTGTCGATTTTTTATTGCCAGCTGCCGATATGGCGTATTATGAGCTTTATGGTGGTGTTACAAGGATTATCCGGGGGTGAAATAACTGTGAACGGTCGTGTACTCGAAGTACGAGATGAAAAGGTTTTTGGCTACTGTATCATCGTTTAATAATGGATTGGGAAAAAAAACCAAATGAAATAGGTCAATGTATAATGGTTTTTGCTATTTTTGACAACTTATTTTTGGTTGCAGGAAGGTTTCTTTTTAAATTGGAGGGCAAACGAGCAGACGGATCACCTGGAAGAAAGCGACTACCGTCGCCATGGTCACTTACAACTTCTGAAGAGTTCCAGGTGCATTGTTGGCATTTAAAATCTATATAGATAATTACAAAACATTGCATCTTAATCCTTAACCCCTGATGGAAGTGTGTTCAGTTGTGTCTGTCTGTCTGTGCGTGTGTGTATGTCAATGGCATTTTAGCATCTAGCGGACTAATTTGTTTTTAGGTAAGAGGTTTTTTAGGTACTTAGAAAGTAATGGTGAAGAAATACGAATCAATCAAATGAAATCAATCAAATTAAAATCTCTTTATTCAAAATAAGTACTTTAAGTTCACTTTCTGAACGTCGAGACTACGGCGCCTACCACCGGTTCGGGAACTAACCCGGCGAGAAGAACC
>JAOTAV010057085.1:0-15314 GCA_026546445.1 Cyclargus thomasi
TACCTGATGGAAAGCAACTGCCGTCGCCCATGGACATTCGTGACATCCGAAGAGTCGCAAGTGCGTTGCCGGCCTTTAGGAGGGAATGGGATCAGAGATAGGGGTATTAGGGAAGTTGGGCCACTGTGCGCTGGCCAAACTCACTCACTGAACGAAACACGGCAGAACTACGTTTCACTCCAGTTTTCTGTGAGGCCGTGATATTACGATGGATGTAATTTACATACTGCTGCTATGCGTTGCGTTCTTAAAACAACGTCGAAACAGACTGACGTGATGTGAAACGTTCATAGATATTATATTATTATAGAAATATTATAGCCACATCTGTGACAGCCTTTAAGTACTATAGTTTAACAAACAATAGCAGTACAGCTTAGAAACGTGAGACGGGTAAGAATAGGCGTTGACGGCCAACCGACAGAGTACCGTCGGCGTTGACGGCCAACTCACAGAGTAGCATAGCCGGTATTCATGGTTACACCCCCCCCCTCTGCCTCCCCCGCCGCAAGGCACGGATAGCTATTGCGGTAAAGCTATATCTAAAATGACATAACGTGTTTTCTGCCATCACACTTATTTTTTCCCCAAATAAATATTAACTAAATGTAATGACATCTCTACATAATCCGCTATCACGATGACACGCGAACACGATCGTCTATAGGGATATTAGGCTCTGATCGATGATCATCGTCTATAATCGCCTATCATCGCCCCGTCCCACTCGTTGACAATTACTATGAGCTATCGTGTATTGTGTAGGTCACATAAAACTAGATAGTTGACCTTGATAAAGAAATGTAAAAAAAAAAACATAAGAAAATGTCCAAAAACAGCAACGGAAAACTAGCGAAAATATTTATACCATAACAAGGTAACAATTGGTTAGTTTTGTTGCTATTTTTGGTTATTTTTCATTAGTTTCAAGTATTGCAATCAAATATTGCGTATGAAAATATACGTAAAATAACATCCTTATCAAGTAAACACTGATTAAAAATGTCGAAACTATTTTAAAAAATACGTATGATTTCCACGTGAGCTAAATTGTTATGTATTCCAAAGCTTTTTTTTTCCTCGAAGCTATAGCGTATAAATGTGGGTTTTTCCCGAACATTTCCGAGTTTAAAATACCTCCTGTTCCGAGTTCCCGAGGGGAGTCAATTATTTTTTATCGATCCGCGTTTTATTATTTTTAATTGAAAAAGTTCGGAACCGAAATATGTACTAGGAAAGGTCGAAATAGAGTTTCAACCACGGGTAAACTAAAATGCAACTATCGCTTCAACTCGTGTTAGTCTGAACAAAACTCGAAAATATGGACTTGTAATGTTGCCGCTCGGAGATATGCTACGGTTTCTCAGAAAATTGGCGTAAAACATGGCATATAGACACCTGGTGTGCCTGCAGCTAATGGAATAATCCATTCCAAAAAAACATCACAGACTTTAGATGTCACCGCTTTTTCCATGTATCGAGATTAGTCTTGGCAATAAAAAATGTAATTACAAAAGATTTTACGAGTGTTTGCGCTGATTACGTGTTTTCGCTGTAATTTTAGGAATGTTTAGTGCACAAAACCCTATTTCATAAATGGGATTTGGGGGGGGTTGAGTTTTTACGACTCAGGACAGTCCAGGATAATAAAATGTTTTGTTTAATATAAAAATTAACGACACATTTTATATAATATAAAGCCGTTTCATATAAATTAAGTTCAGTCGTTAAATAAGCCATACTTCCATACTAATATTATAAATGCTAAAGTCTGCCGTCACTGTCACGCTCAAACCACTTAACCGATTTTGCTGTAATTTGGTGTTCAGATACTTAGAGTCTCGGGGATGGACATCTTTTATCCCGGAAAAATGTACGATTCCCGGCATTTTGTTTTTATTATATTTAGATATATCTAGTATCACCATAACAGTAAATACGAATCTAACGACACACCTCAAGCTAAAATCCATCAAGACGTTTAGGCTCATGAGCATGCCATACAATTATACATACGTACATAGTACATACATATTATACATATACTCTCGAAAAGTATGTAAAAACTAATAATTATTATTATTCTAAGCTAATCTAACTAAAATAATACATAGAATAATACAGTATTTATCAAAATACATTAACCGAAGAATTACAACGGACCTTTCCAAGTAACATAATTCATGCAATAAAATTTTATTGCCGAAAGTCTGATTTAATTAAATCCGACTAGACGTAAGTTTAAAGAACAGTATACCGAGAACATAATCCTTTAGGGGCCCCAATAAATCAGGGCCGGAGCCAGAGGGGCCATAAATATACAAAGATCATGTTATAATTACTCCCTGAGAGATTTCAGGCCGTACGCTGAAAAGTTAAGTGACTTTTGGACGCGAATTTTGTGTGAAATTAAAAGGTATCGTTACCCGACTTCGCTAGCGTTAAAGAGATTTCTATACAAATTTTTATCCCTCATTTTCTCTTTTTCCGACAACTCAGTAATAAAAAAATAAATACACTATAGCATAGTGTATTTATTGACATATTTTATGTGATAAAAACTAGCTTTCATCAATTAACCCATAAAGGTTTAAACTTTTTACATCCGAGTCACAAATTTGTTTGACCGTATTTTTTAAGGACATAGTGATCGCTTCGTGATTCCGCGTTTTCTTCTACGGGGTAAGAAGCCTTCAAATGCGCTAGAAGGGCAGTCATTAGCACATGCAGATTTTGCCGTAGGCAGGTAGACCGGGTGTTCTGACCGGGTAGTCATAGTAGGGTACTCAAATTTGGCATCAGTAATATTTCTGTTTTGATTGTTTTTTTGACTTTCGGCTTCCAATTTAGAAAATCATTCTTGTGTTTGATATAAAATTATAAGTTACCTCAGAGACTACCTCAGACATCGACTGATCTGGTGAATGTCTAGAAAAGTCCATGTGTTAAAGAAATCATACATGAAAATGAGCAACGAATTATCGACCAGGCATACTATCAATCCATTATTTTTTGAGTGATTTTGATTTATATAATGCTAATAAGATAGCAAATGGTGTTTAGTTTATTTAAAATAATTTATTAGGTGGAATTCAAAAATTTCAATATAACTTAATGAGAATTTCAATTACAAAAGGGATATAATCTTAAACATTCAAATGCCCTTATTTATAGTCAATAACATCATTTTATCAAATGAATTAGACTTATGAACAGAATAGAGATTTTGTCACAAGAAGTTTCACTGACATTATAGAAGATAATTTTTCGTAATAAATGTGTATTTTTATTTCAACGCAGCTATTAAAAATTATAATAACATTTTAAGCTCATATTTATTTTGGTTACGTTTCAAAAAGTCGTTTTATTCCAATTTTAAAAACCGGGCGTCCGGGTGTTTTTACACCCATTGTAGTCACAAAGTCATTGTAGCCTTTAAGGGTTAAGCAGCTCGGTGTATGTCTTTCAATAGTGGAATTTTATATTTACACAATCTACTAATATTATACCTAATTTATGTATAATATTATACCTAAATGCGAAAGTAGCTCTGTCTGTCTGCATGGAACGCTTTCATATCTATATTACTGGACAGATATCGATGAAATTGACTAAGGAGATACTTTAAGTCCCGGGAAAGGACATCTAATACTTTTACCCCTATATAACAAAATGTGTAGTTGCGTGATAAACTATGCGTGATTTTTGCGCATTTGAGTTGCCTCTCATTAGATATTATAGTACTCATAAAGAGAACTATTATCTATCTATATACTCGTATCTATCTATTTTATTCTTATATTCTTATTATCTATTACTACATCATATGTAGATAGAAATAGATAAAAAATTCTTAATTTGTACACAACTTAACTTAAACATAATAAGAATATAATTCGTATTTACTGTGAGAGTGACATTAGACATATCAAAATATAAAAAAACAACATGGCGGATTTTGTTTTTCTTATCTTTACGCTGTTGGTGTTTCAAAATTAAATAATAATAAAGGAACTGTCCAAATTGGCGATCCTACAGCTAAAAGGGGTTTTTTCCAGACAACCAAAATATATTTACAATACAAAAACATTATATGTATCTTTTTTGTAATACAAAACACTTTATGTATATCTTTCGCAATAAGCGTAACCCTTTCAAAATGAACCCACAAATATTCCATTACGGGATTTAGAATAACGACGTAAATTTTAGCACAAAAGACGCAAAAATTATACTTATCTTAAGATATTTTCAGAGCAAATTTGATGTTAATGGAATGAATGGACCTTCTCTTTATACCTTAAAATTTTAAATCCTTGATATATCTTGCTTGGCTCCTTTTATAAAATAAGGGGGCAAACGAGCAGAACGTGTTACCTGATAGAAAGCAACGGCTGTCGCTCATAGACATTTGCAACATCGGAATAGCTGCAATTGCGTTGCCGACGCTTGTATGAAGGAATAGGCTAGGGAATAATGTGTAAGAAGTTGGGTCAACGGCAAACTCACTCACTTGACGAAACACTGTGCAAGCGCCCGTCGGCTTTTCCGTGGAGCCAGCTCATTCGTTCCGAAGCATGAATCTCCCACGCCATGTCATAAAGATGTATAAAATTGGGTCTGTTTAATATAACTTGGCTAGGAATTTCATACAATTTTACATGCTTACACAAGAAATGTAATTCTCCGCTAGCTTCTATTAGTCTCGTCGTCGATAGATAACAAGATCGTTATTAGCCACTATTCCGGAAATATGTATGATTTCCGCACGACTAAGACCCACATTCAGATTCCAGACTCCAAAATGAAATAAAACTCGTAAAATGAAGACATGAGTGGAAGAAGCGGGTAACTAACAATTTAAAATCTCCCATTGTTATACATCAGAATAATGATTTAAAATAAAACTTTTATTCGTAGCCGGACACATTAGCTTAGTTATAATTAATTGACAAAATATGTAACTTAATTACAGGAGAAAAATTGGAAATTGTCGCAATGTTATAAAATCTTACTTATCCGCTTATTCCATTCATGTCACTAAATAATACACGTACAAAACGTGTAATAGGCGTTATAAACGATTATACTTACACAGTATTTTATTGCCAAGATGTTAGTGTTTTTAAAATTATTAAATTAATAAATAGCAAAACTTTAACTTATAAAAAACTAAGAAAGACAATGGTTTAATTATTTAACTTACATATTAAACGCTGCGACGTTTGTCATATATTTTTATGACAATATGCCTTATTGACAGGTTCTATTGATGCGTACCAAACAAGCACACGTCCTTGCTTGAGACGTTATAACGGAGCGACGTTTGTCATATATTTTTATGACAATATGCCTTATTGACAGGTTCTATTGATGCGTACCAATCAAGCACACGTCGTTGCTTGAGACGTTACAAAGGAGCGACGGACACCGCAAGTCATGCAATACAAAAAAGGGAAAAAACATGATTTGCAGTGTCGTGCGTCAACGCAACGTTGGTGTGGCATAGATTGCGTTGATGCGACGACGCAACGCAGCGCAACCCACTAGTGGGGCCTGACTCTAATGCCTGGGTTACACGTATTAAGTAGATAACTAGTTATCTAAATTTTAACTTTAATTTGAGTGATTTAACTTGCCACTTGCTAATAAAATTTGTATTTACATGAAGTTAATAACTTGAAATTTAGTTACCTACTTATCTACTTAATACGTGTAAACCAGACATATGACCATATAGGAAAAATATAGTCTTAATGTCACGCAAGACGATGTCCACATGTCACTTAGTCAAGTTTCTTGGAGAGGGTTTCGCCCAAATCCGTTTATGTTTGGAAAACTCTCGACGGTTCGGGAAATCTTTCCCTTATCTTTTGTAAGAAACTTGTGACATATTATTAATAATCCCTTACCTATATATGAGTATAAACAGATTCCATTTCAACTTTATCTGGTAAAAAAAATAACGATAAAAAACTAAAACCCGAAAACTAATACACGTTCTAAAACATAAGAAACAAGAAAATATAGTTATACGGACATGTTTAATGGATAGCCGTGGTCGTATACCCTTTTTATCCATTAATATACTATACTTATTAATTATACTGTTTAAATACAGTGTGGCTGTACCCACATTAAGCGTAATAATACTGCATCGCGCTATCGAAGTTCTCGAAACACAGAGGTATAATACGACAGCTGAAATGTATTACCTAGGTCCAGTAGCTTAGACCCTTTCGAAAAAAAAAAAAAAAAAAGTATCACGTAGGCTTCGGCCTGACCGAGTATAACACCACTCTCGGTCGGAAGATCTTCCTTTGGCCACCACGTTCATTACCACATACAGAAGTAGGGCCACTGGGGTAATGTGTTTTAGAAGTCGGGTTTTAATTTTTTAAACGTTATTTTTATTTCGATTATTTTGGGGCTTACATACTCTCGATACATTTCTTAATGTTAGGTTATTATTTGTATTTTTTTTTAAATTATTAATCATTTATATTTTATTATTTATATAATTATTCATTGTTTCATATTTAATATTTCAATGAAGAGATTTTATGAATACTTTCAACTAGTTGGTGTATTGCAAACCCGTGGGAATTAGCTAATATGCTTATAGAGCTTTTTCATTTGATACCCCACACGACACCGTCAAGAATTTTTTTTTTATAATAATTTTCTTCACTTTAAGTCCCCTAGATGGCGCTGTAGTCAATTTAACGGGACGCCATGTACTCGATATGCAGCTGATATTTGAGAGGCTTCTAACTACATCTCATTTGTCAAGATAAAGTTTAGTTTTAAAGTTACGAGGGAACAGATGATACCCACATACATATGCAGGTAAAAATCATAACCCTCCTTTTTGCTTCGCCTTAGTCGGATAGTAATATAGTACACTATATGGTGCCTGTAATTCAGTTGCGCCAAAATTCATATGACTATCAATTTTCCGAGATAAAATGCATCCTACGTCCATCCCTGGGACTCAAATTACCTCCATACCAAATTTCAGCAAAATCTGTTCAGTGGTTTGGGCATGAAGAGGTGACAGACATACTGACACGTATTCTTAATATTAGTATTTTTAATCGCATAGGATAATATAATAGCATGGAATTCACAATGAAGGAGCAGGTTTCATCTTAATTTTATCTGGTATACAAATTTTAACTAATGAATTTATAAGTTTTAGTTATAATTGTACCGACTGTTAATAATTGTAAACTGTACCATTTGGGAGCAAAGAAATGGATTTTTTATTTTATAATATTATACATTGCGTTAACGCTGCGTTACAAGCATATTGCTTGTAGGCTAATGGAAGGGAATTCATTTTTTATATATTTAGGGGGCAAGCGAGCAGACAAGCTACCTGATGGAAAGCAACTGCCGTCGCCCATGGACAATCGTAGCATCCGAGGAGTCGCAAGAGCGTTGCCGGCCTTTATGAGGGAATAGGGTGTGGGAATAGGAAAGTTTGGCCACCGATGAACTTACTCACTGAACAAAACACAGCACAATGCCGTTTCACGCCAGTTTTCCGTGAGGCCGTGGTATTATATTTTTCTACAAGATACAACGATGCCTTTTGTCGTGCATGCAATAACGATAATAATATACAAACAATATCATACTTAGTAATATATTACATTAATGTACCACCGAGGAAATTGAAACATGGTCAGTTGACGGACCTGCGGCATTTGGTCGGAATATGTCAATTCCATGTATAAACAATGATCTGGGGACCTATTAGTAGGTATTTCTTTTCTTGCAAATAAATACCTACTAATTTTGTAAAAAGAGTAATTTCACAATCAATTAAAATTGATTTTGAAGTAACTGTTTTGATAAAACTATTCGGCTTTTAACAAAATGTGCTTAAATAACTTGCAGAACAATTCATTTGCAATATTGCTATTACGACCCTTTTAGGCTTCCTGTTGGCTGGGTTTGACATAGCGCGACCAACTTATTGAGATCCTCAATCTAGCCCTGCATCAAATTCCCTGATAGTACTCGTCAATAAAAGGATCGAATCAAGAGTGCAGTACAATTGACGTCATAAACACTGCCTAGAATACTAGGTTATATTTCGGAACATACACTTAAATGGTGCAATATAGAACACCAGACAGTCCAGATGAGCCAATATATCAAAGTTTGTATGGATTCCACCCCCGCTCTATTTTCCTAGAACTATCTGGGGAATGATATTAGTTATAATAGAAAAATATTTTTCCATTTTCTCCGACTTCTATTGCGTTTAACTCAAATTGTATTTTCTAATTTGAAGGTTATTTATAAAAGTGAGTAATGAATAATATTATGAATTCATTTTATAATTATCAAATTCCAATGTTAAGACGAATATGATGAATATATAAAAAAAAAATCCGATTTTCGGAGGCCGGTGGGATTTTACCAGCCCTGCAACTTTTTTTTTTTCTCAGGGCTTTTTAGACAGTTTTTTTGTGCTATTTTTTTCACAATTTTTATTCGTCACATTTGGCTACTCAGTAACAATGTTTTCTTACAAGCTTCTTTCTTTCACCACCTTAGTTCCAGGCTCACAAACTTCCCGTATAATTAAAAGCGTAGAAACAAACTCAATGCGCGTAGATAAGGTATAACAGACACTAGGCGTTATTTACGGCGTGTTGTTATCTCACTGGTATTGTGTAGAAGCATATAACAATACAAATATACACAGAAGGTAAAGCTTCTTGAAATCAAAAGGGAAAATCCAATTGCCAGCGCTGTTTTGCTACACGTTCTCTGTATCTACCCACACTAGTTCGAAATTCTGAAGACACCTTCGATCAAATATTAATAAGACGCACAGAATTCCCTTCAAAATTGTATAAAATAATGACACCAAGACTATCTGACACAAAACAACTTAATCTAAATCAAGTGTATCGAAAAATAAATCTTCACTTAATGAGTTAAAGCTCACAATCGTAGCTCACGCGGTCTCGGAGTGACTAGCAGCAAAATAGCGCTTAAGCGCAGTTTTGCCAGTTCTACGTTTTAGACGGCAACTGTGAAATATTTGATCGAAGAATGGCACACCATACCGAAATCACGTCGCGTTTTAGCGTATAGCCGAATTTCCTTCGGGTGTTAGTTCGGCAGCGTTTCAGTGCCGATTATTTTATGTATTTGACACACCTGACGTTCGGCTGCGTAACTTCAGCTGTAATCATGTGTCATATAAGCCGACCACGTCAGAACGTAATAGTTCGGCCTCGTAGGTTCGTCCGCGTAAGTTTCACCTACTTTGTTAGAATTAGAATTAGAATTTCTTTATTGCAAGAATGTAGTTACAAAAGATATATATATATATATATATATATCATTTAGTTCAAGTACATTCAGCCATGCAGATGGCGTGTTGTGTGTTTGTTTATACACTAAGCTCCGCTATCTGGCTATGAATAAACTATTCTTATACTGCATTAAAGGTCGCGCTAAGGATCTCTAATCTAAATAATGTAGAACATATTAAAGCACAAACTTTTGCAGTATTTTTATTAATTTTTACGCGTTATCTCGAATCGTTTTTAATTTATTAATCAATAGCGTATTGTCTGCCCGCCAACAGCGCGTGAAGTTAATCAGATAAACTAAAATATATTCGCCATTTTCGTACAATGTGCATTGTTTAAAAATATTGAGCTACGATTTTTCAATTCATATAAAATGAAATAGTGTTAACTGATATGTTATAGTCCAATCGAGGTTTCGGCTTTGGTTGGTTTCGGCCAAAATGATTTTTTCGGCCAAACTATCAGATTCAAACAAAGAAAACAAAATTGCTATTTTTAAAAGCATCTGTAATAGAATTCAGTACAAGATATGCATCACAGGAGCATAAAAAAAATTAATCATTATTATTGTTTATTATTACGAAGTTAACTTCTAGTAATGGTGAATTTCGAAAAGTCATTCAAGTATCAAGTCGCTTATGACATTACTTATAGCTAAATTAATAAATTCAGAACATGAAGAATAATATATTTCATTGGTAATATCCTTAATATTCATAATAACATTCAACCAAATGCTATACCTTCTTCAACCTAATGAATAATATCGGTTTTCGTTGTGTTTTGCGGTTAAAAAATACAACCGAAATTACATTAGTTTCGAGTGCTAATAACTGATTTAGATTTCTCGTTAATTAATAAAGTTTTCTTTTGTTAATATAGTGGCTCATAAAAAATCCTTATTAATATTATAAATGGGAAAGTGTTTTTGTTTGTTTGTCCTTCCTTCACGCCCTAACGAAGCACCAATTGACTTGATTTTTGACATAGACTAAGTTGAAAAGATGGGAAGTAACATTTGGTTTTAAAAAATTCAGTTTTTAAAAAAATCGAATTTATACCAATTTTTGAATTCCACGCGAGCAGAGCCGCAAGCAAAAGCTAGTATACAATTAAGTGTAGATTTCATGTGCTTTTTTTAAATAGAAGGAATTAAAATAACGTATGAAATGTTTCTGTAATTTGAAAAAATGTTTTTGTAATTTCCCAAAAAATGTGTTGTATCTATTGGGGTTGTCCGGTATTTTTTGCAATTCAACTGGCAACCCTACCCATAGTACATAATAATGAGAGCTGATAGCAAATTTTACAATATTTAAAGAATAGAAAAAATGATAAGTCAGAGGATTTAGTGGGGGTTTTAAAAATGTAAGGAGCGTACAAAAATAGTTTTCGAACTTTGTTTGCCGACTATAAGAAATGCATTTGTGGCAACTTAAAATAATACTTCGGAATCTGATTTTTCATTGCTAAAAATCAGATTCCGAAATATTTTTTTGGCAATTTTCTTTTTTTTTTTAGTATTTTAGCCCCGCTTTTTACCAGCCAGATCTACAGTTCCGTATTGGGGTTCTGTATAAATACCTACACAAAAATTGCTACCAGCTTTTGGTTTATAACTCCGTTAAGCACAAATTTAAGGCTGCGATTGACCTCTGGTGTACGAGAGTGAATTACTAAGGAGCTTTGAACATGTTTAAGTCCTCGCTAATTCGCCATTTAAATGAAATATTAAGGAGGAGTTTATACTGGGGTAATGAGAGATTCTCCATCGCAAAGTGATTTTCTAATCATACATATTTCTTATTAATGGAATATTAACGAAATCTTGACGTAATGCGGGCTCTATATAATCGGTCCAGATGATGGTTTAATCGTTTATATAATAGACACAATCGTATGATTCTGTCTATTATGCCTTACCTTGTCTATTATGCCTTCCTTAAACTAAATTGCCGCTATGTACAATAAGTACTTTTCGAGTTATGAGCAAAAATACCGCTGGTTTTTCTATGGGATTAGTACTTCATTACGGCAATATAAATTTTAATAACTCGATGACTATGAAAGCTAAAAAAAATTGCAAATACACGTCGATAGAGTTCTTTCTTTATTATATCTAATTTTGATGGCATCAAAATATCAAAAACGACTAGATGTTGGTTAACGGCATTTAAGCTTTGGGACGGCAGCATAGTGCAAGTATCGGTTTTATTTTAATGTTATTTAGGGGGCAAGCGAGCAGACAGATTATGTGATGGAAAGCAACTGCCGTCGCCCATGGACACTCGCGACATCCGAAGAGATACGGCCTTTATGAGGGAATTGGGAATGGGAATAGGGATAGAGGATTTGGGGAGTTAGGCCACCGGTAAGCTCACTCACTGAACGAAACACAACACAACGCCGTTTCACGCCAGTATTCTGTCGGTCGTACTTTATCAACGAGTTGATCAAAGGCAATCGTAGAAGATGATCGTCGAGCGTAGCCATCTGACATCGCCAATCATGAAGAAGCAATGATGTTTTAAGTCATGGCGGCTGTCAAATATCAATTTTGCCGGTATGGTAATAATTAGCCCTCTGTCAAATTTCTATACAAATCGCGATTGCCAACAACATAGTGACAACACAACACTTTGTTTTTATACGTTTTGTACGGAAATGAAAATTTTTTTGACTCTGAGTTTTAATGAACTATATCGGTAAAATTACCGATATAGTTCATTAAAACTAATGCACGCTCTTGCGAGGCTTTACTCGCGTGAAATTTGAAGATCGCGGAAAAATTACACTAATAAAACATTTATTCATGTGTTTTTGGGTGAAATTGAACGATTTAAAATTAATAAAATACAACCGGACATCCAAGCTAATATTTCTTTTTTTTTTAATCTATCATAACTGAGTTTGTAGTAATGACTAACCGCAAGCTTACGCAGTGTGTCTAGTTCTTAATCCAGTGGAGTTTTTACAGAGATTTATCCGAAACGGACGGCGCATTTTTATTCGGTATTAATATTCAGCGGATTAAAGGCAGCCTTTGTTCGTTCGTCGACTTTTAACAATCCGATAACAAAAACTAAAATCACAGTAATGCGAACCGGCTGAAAACGTTACCACGATGCAAACACGCGCTGCATGCTAAAACCGGCCTATGGCGAGTTGGGTTCGTCGGGCACGAAGGGTTCCGTACCAGTATAGAGCAAAAAATTGAAATAACGTGTTTTTAAAAGTAAACCAGCTATTAGGTATGAAAACCACGTAGTAGCGACCGATATCGCAAAGTACTACCTGTATATTGCGACGCACTGCTGCAACGCCATCTAGTATCAAAAGGAAGAAATTGGCAAAAAACACGTTCGTTGTTGCCTCCCCTTGAATATTTAATATATTTCGTTTTTAACCGACTTCTAAAACGATGAGGTTATATGTTCGGCTATGGATATTTTTTATGTATGTTCAACCATAGCTCCGCCGTTTGGGAACCGATTTTCGAAATTTTGCTTTGTTGTATTGGGTATTAATAAGTCCCATGTTCACCAAAGTGGTGACTGGTGATGGGAACCATGAGTAATCAGAGAAACTCCTTTAAAAATTGTATGAAGACCTATGGTAATTTTAGTTTTCTTAGAAGCTTACTAAGTAAATAGGTACTATCAAAAAAATATATACAGCCGAATATATAACCTCCTCGTTTTTGGAAGTCGGTTAAAAAGTAAAGTTTTGTACCCACGTATACCATATATATCAAGAGCGTCCGTAGCCTAATGGGTTAAGACCTTTAGTTCGCACTCGAGAGGGTGCAGGTTTAAGCCTCGGTGGTGGCGTGTACCAATAAGATATTTTCCGATCTCAAGTACATAATACGGATGCTCATTGCCTTAGGAGAACTATGCTTCGAAACGGCCGGCACAACCTGAGTGATACCACGGCCTCACAGAAAACTGGCGTGAAACGGCGTTGTGCTGTATTTCGTTCAGTAAGAGAGTTTACCGGTGGCCTAACTTCCCCAATCTCTCTATCCCTATCCCAATTCTCTATTCTCTCATAAAGGCCGGCATCGCATTTGTGACTATTCGGATTTCACGAGTGTCCATGGGCGACGGTAGCAGTGCATTCCATCGGTTAACCCGTCTGCTCGCTTGGCCCCCTAAATATCATACAAAAAATTAAACGCCCGCAGATTTTTTACCGACAAAACGAATGCTCTCATAAGAATCACAGGGTTTTTTGATTTTGCGAAAAAAATCAAACGATTAAAATCAGCAGTGCTGACACCAACCGCTTTGCCCTAAATATTTTATTTTTAATGCACCTCAATTAGTTTCCACCAAAATTAATATTCAAAGCGTCGATGCATCATCTAAGATTATTAGACTAAAGAGTACAAACATCTATCAAACCTCTAAGTGAAATTCTCTCGTAGCACGAGCCACGTAACGCGTAAATTTGTTTTTCTAAACAGCCTTCACGATAATAATAAAATACGTGAGATACATCCTCTGATACTGTATGAATAAATTTGTATAAAGCCTCCCATTTTATACATTTAATAAGAAATATGCATCGTTTTTTAATCAAAGTTAAATAGCAAATGTAAACTGCGCCTAAAACAATATTAATAATAAATGTTAATGATTTTTTTGAACTCGCTTTTATTATAAAGAAATATACAATAACTTGAATTAAAAATAGGGATTATACGTATAAAACAAAATATATTGAACGCAAATAATTATGATAGGGGGCTAAAATATATATTCAGATTGACAAAAAAATCTCTAATTTCTATTGAGAAATAAGTAAGATATTAGCAATTTAAGTTGTTTTCCCACCTGTTTCTCTCAAAACGTAATTTAGTATGAACTTTGTATGCAGATAGACTTTGACGTCACAGTCTCTCTTTCTGACTATTTTAAATACTTTGTTTTTTTTTAGTTTTATCAAAAAACTGAACTACATCGTTTTTCTATAACGATAGATTTGTTAAAAGAAAGAATTAAAAATCATGCATATTCCCTATTAGGCTCAATTCGCATAGAGCGCGAATTTCTTTGACACCAACTGAGCGAAGTAGTATACATCACTTCTATTGTACTTTTGGTACAAATTTTTAATATGAAAATTTTACTATTGGTACAAATTTTTAACATGAAAATTTGTACTATTGGTACAAATTTTTAATATGAAAATGTTTTGACGCTCGGCAAAGCGGGGGAGATAATTGATTTTTGGCTACAGCAAATTCAATGCTTTTCTAATATTAACATTTAAGAGCATTGTAGGCGTTAGTCGACGCGCTCTGTGCAAAGCCAAGCTGAAATGCCCACTGGCACAATTTTCATCGAATGAATAAAGATACATTTAATGTTAATTACCGTAAATAGGTTACGTGGTTAACATTTCAATAATTATGCCATGGAGTATTCTCATACAGATGAAAAGGGCAGAAGGGATATTTCGGATTTAATTGGACACCTCCTTATACCAAGGGCTGACTATTACTAATTGGATAGCCCTACTGGTCACGAATAATAAATACTACAGAAGAGTAATCGAGTAAAAAAATGTTCCTTCGAAATAGTCATTTGGGTTTGCGTTTCTTGAGTTTCGTTCTTTTAATTTGAAATTCAGATCGCCCCTTATTGTCCTAGCTACACGTTTTTTTTTTTTTGGTAAAATTTTCCACTCTTTCTGTAATATTCCTTAAATTCCCAAAAAAGTAAGAATTTAGACTGATGTGAACCCTGGTTGCAGGTGCTGTACAGAACTTTTGAATCCTTATAAATAGCGATTCGGCAATTTCGGTTTACTTCAACAATTTCGTCAATCAAAACCATCATCACTGTAATGATGCCACGCGCCGTTACATTTTAACCGTATAACGTATAACTTTGACGACCTCTGTGGCGCAGTGGTTGAGCTTTGGTAGCTCATGCCGGAGGTCGCGGGTTCGAATCCCGCCGACGG